>JAJPUD010023527.1:0-19867 GCA_023553655.1 Myrmecobius fasciatus
TTAGCCAAATGTGTGGCCCACAAAACAGTGGGACAATTAATCCAAAGCATCTTTCTTAGTTGTCATTTCTGATAATTTCATGGCATGTGATAGCATTATTATTGGTGGGGCTTTTGGTCACCAAGGTGAACAAAAATAATTGTATTTTTGCCTTAATTTGTAATTTACATCTAGTATCTAGTTTTATAATTTATGTATCAGGAAGAAGTGAGTTCTAATATTTATGATTAATATTTTAAAACTATTATAAAATCAAATAACCAAGATGAAATGTATAATACAAGTACTATCTGTTAGTAGTTGAAATTTTCATCTTTTAATACAGAGTATAAGTATAGGAAACTTGAAGTTGTCCTATTAGGCCAGATTCCTTCCTAGTCCATCCAGTCCAATGTTGTGTTGCCCTCATTATATCCCTATATGTGCCACTCCAGAGTATGATTGTTCTCTCTGACATGAACTTTAAAGATCAGATGTATGCCAGTTTCCCTAAGTACCCATTTGGTTTCTATCATTCATAAATTTGGGGAAGTGCTTTGGAATCTCCTTATATTTCATACTAGTATCATGCTTTGGAGTAATGCATTTCATGAAAAGTAAAGTATTCTAAGTTCTACATGTAAAAATCATGTAATACTAGAACTACAAAGATTTTTAGAGATCACTGACCTTATCACCTATCCAGTACATGAATCTCTCCCACAATCAATCCTTCCTTTACTTTATGACCTCCAGAGATGCTTTCTGCAAGTGTATATTTATCTTTTCAACTGATTTGAATGAGTTGGGATGTAGACGGGGAAGGAAGTGGGTTAGGGGATTAAATGAAAATGAACTTTTGTTAAGGAATGGAATGGAAGAATATAAAAATGAATGAGTGTATAGCATATAAATTATAGAGGATTAGTTTGGAAATCACTCAAGTTTCTAGTGTAGAGTTGATTAGAATTGGGCCTGCTTGTAAGGATCATAGAATCCATAATCTCCTCATGATTCTTCTTTGTACTCCAGGGATTCCTATTATTTAAAAATATGATTCTGAGAGGGTGGGAGAAGAGAATAAGCACTGATACAGTGCCTACATTACATTAGGCCTCTGCTAAATGCTATAAAACTATGTTCTCATTCAAACCTCACAACTCTCTGTGAGGTATGTACTAGTATTATTCCCATTTTATAGTTGAGGAAACTGAAGTAAACAAAGGTGAAGTGCCTTGTCCTTCTTCTAATTTATTGTCTATAGAAATCTAAATATTTATGTGTGCCAATTAAACCAAGCTCTTTACGCTATTGGGGTTTTTGTTGTTGCTTTTGTTGCAATATGCAATTTGAAGGTCAGGGATTCTGGGTGAAGGCCTGTGGGTATCTTTATACTCTTTTGTGTGATAGTAGTCTTTTATGGTAGTTATTTTCTTTACCCCTCACAGTCCTTTTTCATCTTACTCCTGAGTTTGAGATTATGCTACAAATGGAAATTTGATTCCTAGATAAACAGGTTTCTACTCTACTGAGTATTAGAATTGGTAAAGTGGATAGAGTATTAGACCTAGAGTCAGGAGTTGATATTTACTAGCTTTGAGTCACTTACTAACTGGGCAAGTCTCTTTGCCTCAGTTTCCTCATCTGTAAAATGAGCTGGAGAGAGAAATGACAATCCACTCCATTATCTCTCTCAAGAAAACTCCAAATGAAATCATGAAGAGTCAGACATGACTGAACAACATTTTTTACTAGACTGGTGATTTCATTGGTATAGGCTCCTAGATTAAGTACAAAACTGTTTTGTAACCTTTAGTCTTGGATGGTTGCCTGGGGACAATGAGAGGTTAAATCAATCAGTCACTAAGCTTTTATTAACTGTCTCCTGTATGCCAGGCAATATTCTAAGGTTTGAAATACAAATAAAGGTAAAAGAAAGTTCTTTTCTTCGAGGAGTTCACAGTTTAATGGGGGAGACAACTGTGTATAGGCAAGTTGTATACAAGATAAATAGAAATTAATCAACAAAGGGGACTCACTATAATTAAGAGGGACTAGAAAATGCCTCCTGTATAAAATGAAATTTTAGGTGGGAACTGAAGGAAGCCAGGGGATCCAGGAGATAAAGAATTTCAGGTATGGGATAGAGGAAGAGAAAATTACTGAAGTTGTGAGTATTTTCTTCAAGGAATAGCAAAGAGACCAATGTTATTAGATCACATAACATGATAAGGGGTTGGGGTGGTGGTATAAAAGCCTGGAAAGGTGACAATGTGGTTTAGATTTTGAATAGCTTTGACAGCTGAATTAATTAAGAACCTTCTATACTTGTTCCTCTATACTTTTTCTCTTGATCTCATAAACTCCTAATTATCATGACTATACATGGCTCCCTCATTAACATATCCCTATGCTCCAATTGCCAATTGTGGAAGGACACCATGAATCTATTGATTATTTATTGGAAAGACAAATAGACCCTAATGTTGAAGGCAAAAGGAAAAGGGGATGACAGAAGAAGAGATAGATAGGTAGTAGATAGTGTCATGGAAACAACAAATATGAGCTTGGACAAATTTTAAGAGATAGTGAAGGATAGAAAGATCTGGCATGTTATGGTCCATGGGATCATGAGGAGTTGGACACAACTGAATAACAAAAATAGTCCTATGGCCTTCCTCACATTGAAAATTTAAAAAGCAACTCTTGTGAGCCTATTCAATGTAAGCATTTACAACTTAGAAATGAGCAGATGCTATAATTAAAGGCTTGATTTATTATCTTGTTGATTGCATAGACTTAAAAAAGTGATGGAGACCATGTTAATAATGGAGATTAAAGTTAAAAGAGTTTTGTGAGCAAATTTTCCCTGCCTAAAGAGCCACTTATTGAATAGTTAGAAGAATTCCTACAATTCTTCCAGAACTTCTACTCAGATTTGCAATCTGGAAGCCATCATCAAAAATTATCTCTCACTCATTTCTTCCTATCTAATCAATTACCAAATCATAATCATTCTACCTCCTCAACATCCACTTCCTTATCTCTACTTATACAGTTTCCCTTGTCAGGGGTGAGCAATTGTCAAATTTTCAATGTGAGATTTAGACCTTGAAATCTATGCAAATTAGGACTTGATTTATTGTTTTTATTGCCTAAAATTTATAAAGTAACAGGAAATTTAATAAGGCATATCAAACTTTAAAATGTGTCATGCAAACATTTTTACCTGGCTGTTAAATATTTACCAGCACACTTCTGTCCCTGGTCCAGGGACTACTGCAAAAGCCTCCTACTTAGTCTCTCCAGTCTATCTCCCACATGATTGACAAATTGTTGCTCCTAAAGTATAATTTTGACTATGTTACTCCCCTACTCAAGAAACTTCAACCTGTTACCATTTAGGGTAAAATATAAATCTCTCTGCTTGGTTGAAAGGGATTGAAAGTCCATCATTTCTGACTCCATTTTATTTTTTTCTGACTAATTCCACATTAATTCCTCTTATATACTAATGATGAATATACAAGTTGTTGACAGGAAGCCAGTCCACTTTCAGTATCATAATATGAACTTGGCTTCAGCAGGGTTATTTTTTTGGTAAAATATGTTTGGTAAAAGGAACCCATGTTATTTTTTCTGGAGGAAAAAAAAAAAACTTGGACAATTATCAACAGTATCTGGGAGTTACCTGATAATTCACTGAAATAATAATATTTAGTTTTATATATTCAAATAGTATAATATATTCCAGGGTTCTCTATAATTACTGACATAAGCCTTATTAAGGTTACTGTGATTTTTCTCACTTTATAGATGAAATCAGCAAATGAGTAGTTAAAACCTTACTACCTGCTTCTATTGACTTTCAGCATGGTTGTCCATGGTAGAATGCTTTAAGTAGTTTATCGGAATCATGTAATGAAGGATAATATCCTTTCTGATAACTTAAGATGACCTTGAATTCCTTCTTCCTCTTCTCCTACTTTCACTTCCTATAACGGAAAAAAATATAAATTCAAGACTTGGAACCTTTCAAGATGACACCCCTCATTTTCAGGTGTTGTTATTTTTATTTATGTTTCCTATTAACTCTAGGCATTGAATTAGTGAAATACTCTATTGTCAAAAGGATCTAGTTCCACAGGTTCCCATTTTTCTGAAATATGTAAAGTTAACTGGGAACTATCTGAAGAGAATCCAAATTTTTCCCTTGGAAAAGGTATTTCAAAGTGGAGGACAACATTATGATAGGGCAAGACACTCATAAGCAAAAGAGCAGGTAGGTGATTTGTGAATAGTGTTAGAATCTTGTGGATACAGTTCAAGTCCTGACAAAGACTGATCAAGGCTTTTTCTTAACAATGTCAAATGATTACCATTTTCTTTTATTTGGGCCTAAATGTATTTCTACTATTGTGTATAGAGCAACTGTTACACTCAGGAATAAACTTAATTTGGTAGTTTATTTTTAAAATTCTATGTTATTACCACTTAAAAAATGTATTTTTAAGGAATATAATGGGATAGACAAATAAGCATGTATGCCTTAAAATCAGAATCATTGTAAATATTTTTATCTCTGTATGGTTTCAGATCTTTGATAAAATTTTAGATGTAATGCTGATTCTCAAATGCTTATTCTCCTTAACAGAAACCCCTTTCTAACCCATTTGAATGTTGATTTTAGTAAAAAGAATATTTTAAAAAATTGTTATATGTCTGGGGCAGCTAGATAGTGCAGTGGATAGAGCACCAGCCTGAAGTCAGGAGGACCTGAGTTCAAATATGGCCTCAGACACTTAACATGCTCTAGCTGTGTGACCCTGGGCAAGTCACTTAACCTCAATTGCTTCAGGGGGAAATATATATATATATGTTTACCCTCTCTCCAGACTGTTACAGTGAATATACACTGTGTGTGCGTGTGCATTTTTAATCTAGTCCATTAGGACTAGAAGTGGATTGTCCCCCATAAGCACAGGCTCTACCGGTCACCCTTTTAAAAAGTATTATCAGTTTCTACTATCAGGAAGTTAAATCCATATATTGCAGAATACCTATGTATGTTAGTCATTTCTTTTTCAATATACTCCATTGAAAGTATACTTCCAATATACTCCATACTCACATACTCCAATGACATTCTCCAGTTAGATAGCTAAGTAAGAATTAGGCTTTGGATCAAAATCAGAACTGATTCCTTGATCTAAAGTTAGTTTGCATACAGACATTTGTTTTCTTTTCTTCTCTATTTCTTTCTCTTATATTCTCCCTATTCCTTCCTTCCTTCCTTTTGTTCTTCCTTCCTCTTTTCCTCTGCACTGGATCTAATGTCTAAATGTTTATAATATATGCAAACATGTTTCTCATTAATTTTTATTTACCACTCCAGGAATCATTTTGAATTCTAGTGGAAATTTTTTTCTGAAAATAAACCCAGATCATATTGGATTTTATCGTGTAAATTATGAAGTGTCATCTTGGAACATAATAGCTACACAGCTTTCCAGCAACCACTTGGTGAGTTATAGAATTTGATGCATTATTTTAGTTTTCTTCTATAAGAGTATAAGTACCTTCCCCCTCCCTCCCCCCCTCTCCCCCCATCAAAGCATATATTCCTTACTTTTTCTTCTTTCCCTTTCAGGTATTTTCTTCAGGGGATCGGGCAAGTTTTTTTGACGATGCCTTTGCTTTGTCAAGGTAGGTTTGGTTATTTGGGTAAAAAAAAAAACAAAAAAAACCCCAACTAAATGATTCAAGATATTTCATCTTCCCAATAATTTTCATGAAAGGACTTAAAAATAATATATAGTGGTTACTTAAGAAATTGTATCTATTTTAGTTTAAATCAACCAAACACATGATCATAATTTATTATTTTTCTTCCAAACTTCAAATTCCTTGCCTTCTCTAAGTTCATATGATTATAATGGTCTGTAGTATTCAAATAATTTAGAACTGGAGGAGACTTTCAAAATCATTTCATTTAATACCTTCATACCATAGATAAAAAAGATTTTATCTGTGGTCTATCCAATGAATCCACACTGTAATAAAGCAGGTATGACAATTTAATCAACCAAGTGTGTTACAGTAGGGCCAAAAGACTTGAGTGAAGTATAAATGTCTGTGCAATGATTCCCAGCCTCTTACCTAGGTGATTGAGAAATACCTCATAACTATCTAGATTTTGCTTACTTCTCCATTCTGTTCTTACACTTAACAGCACTAAATTCCCAACAGATCACTGTATGCTTACATAAAAATTCTCTCAGAATTCCAAGAATATCAAGAGATAATATATTTCACTTTCTTACCACTCAGCTTTTGAGCCCTCATCAAATATATTCCAAAAATATAGAGATCATAAAGAGATCCTCTTTTTTTTTTTAAACAGAGAGACATCCAACTCTTTCCCTTTTTTTTTTTTTTTGTTTTTTTTTTTTCAGCTAAGACAATTGGGATTAAGTGACTTGCCCAGAGTCACACAGCTAGGAAGTGTTAAGTATCTGGGGTCACATTTGAACTCAGATTCTCCTGACTTCAGGGCTGGTGCTCTCTATCCACTGTGCCACCTAGCTGTCCCTCATATAGAGATCTAAGCTACTAAAGCTTAAACAAGACTAAGGCCTTGTTTGTCAATCCAAATAGTTATCATTTCTATAATAAGACAAAAGAAATAATATTACAATATATTAAAGCAAATACACAAATAATGAAACATTGCAATATACTATAAAAATTTGGATCACATTTCCAACAATGCACTCAATATCAATGATGAAGAATAGACACATATTTATAGGAACATGAGAAAGGAAAAATCATGTGTTTGGGACAACTCAACTCTAACCTGCAGGTTTCAATATTTCTTCCCTATTAAAAAACATGAACCATGTGAAACTACTTCTGCTCTCTACTTGACTATTGCTCCTTACCATTGGGGAAATTATCTTTCTTTCTCTAATCAAAAATGGCCGTTACAAAATCTTTCAGTTAAATTAACCCTTACCTTTAAAAGGATATATAGAAAGTGTTCTTAATATAAAGAGCAAGTCTCCTTAAACCAAAAATTGCCATGTTCATCAAGCTATCTATATAATCTAGCCAATTCTCCACCTTCTAGATTTTGTATTGTTCAATCAGAATAAAACTGAAAGCAGCATAGTTTCATTTACCAAGGTACCAAGGATAAATCCTTATGAGAAGTTTTGCCTTTTTTCCAGCTCTAGATGGTGCTGAAAGTTCATAGCTGTGAAAGAGATCTTAAATAATGATGCCAATTCTCTTTGACCAATCGGAAATCACTAAGCTGAAGCCTTCTTTCATCTGACTGCTTTTAATGCCATAGCTTTAAAGGAGCAGTTTTTCAGTCTCCTTTCTGTGTCTCCCCTTCTCTTTTTGTTCCCCTTCCATTGCCTTTCTTTCTCAACCATTTCCCTGATATTATTTCAGTGTTTACTGGCTTTCATTAGAGCTTCCTGATTCTCCCTGACTCATCTTTTACTTAAAAAGTTATAACTTCCTATGTTTCTTCTATCAAATCAATAATCTTGTTTCAATCATATCTTGGTCTCCAAATTTTTATAGGATTTCTCATTTTCTTAGATTTAATTTCTGTAATCATAAAACATGCATATACAAATAAGGGGAGATGCCATTCATTCCACCTCTTAAATTCCTCCAAGGCATCCTGCCTCTTTGATGTCCATGAAATGATTTCTTTACATTGAAATTTCTCTAGTTTTCAGTAAATAAAATATTTTTAAAATCTCATTATAATATTAAAACTATTCCCATGTAAGTAAGGATTCACTCTATATGGTTCTCAAGTATATATAACAAATTCTTTTACTCTCCAAAATGGCTGAGAAATTCCTTCTAAAAGTTGTTTCTTCATACACATATTTGTGTTTGTGTCAACATACACATACACACAAAATCTTTTTTTTTTACTTACATTAGGTATCAAAATGTTCATAATAGTGATAATTTTTATCCTTTAACAATTAATCTAAGTCTCTTACTTTATAGAAAAACACTTTTCAGTCCTTTTCAACATTAAACAAACAGTATGCCTAGTACCTTCATTTATGGTATGATGCAACTCAGATGCAAAGAGAAAAAGGTCCAAAGTCATATTGTTAACTAATGACCTAACCAAGAGCTTGACACAGGTCTCCTAATTTCTGGTTCAATGTTTATTCCATGCTTTTTTTTTTTTAATAATACTAACCTTGTGTAACATGGAAGTTTTCTACCTCACTGATTTTGAATGAAGCCTAAGATATTGAAGTCATAGACTCATATCAAAAAAATAAGACCAACATGTATCAGAGCTCTCATTTCAGAAAAGTTACCAGACATTATGGGAAAAAAATTTTTTTTCAAAGATAATTTTTCTTCCTTAGATCCAAATCAGTATTCAAATGAGGGTGTAAGCCAATGGTCAGGCTGGGTCAGGAACAAACATATCCTGGGACTGTCAAAGTTCAAGAGTCTAAGTAAAAATAGGAAGTTGGAACTGAAACCAGGAGTTAAAAGTCACCGAGTTCTTCAGAAAAATCAGAAGTCATGCAACCATGGGTATTAGCAAAGTGATTTCCAACACAATCGATCTCGCCGAGGCTTCTCCTTATTTAAGGCAGTGCCATGAATTCCTTGCCTCCACTTTGCTTTGACATGTTATGGCGGCCATAGACTAGCAGATGTTGTGTCCATGACCTTTGGAAGTAGTGGTACAAAAAGTAGCATCTTTATAATTTAATGTAATAGGAATACAATGCAGTTAGTTTCTATGCTTTTTGTGTTCAGTTAGCACTTGAATCTCCCAGTTTCCTTCATTCAATAAACTGGGAGAACTGGGTCTTTATTGGGGTAACTTAATCAGCCCGAGCTATCTTAGAGATTAACTTGCTATTTTTTCCATCATCTATATTGTAGCTTTCATCCCTCTTCATAGTTAGAAGGGAACATGAGTGACTTATTACCTTTGGCAATTTTGCCCAGGAATATAACATGATATACCCTAACTTTAGATTTCTATATCTGATTTTAGGGAAATGTTAGTCTCTCAGATGTCAGGACATTACTTAGTACCAGCCTGCTCAAATTTACTTCCCAAATAGCATTTCCTTACGGTAACTTCCTGTCTAGTCCAAATCTTTCCCAAAGGTTCCAGATTTAGTCAGTCTAGCAATCAACCCCCAAGCACTTATTAAGCAATAAGACAAAAAAAAAAAAAAGAAGAAGAAGAAGAAGGCATCCTTGTCCTGATAAATTTATTAAGGGAGGGAGCATAGACAGATAGAAGGTTTTTAAAGAAATTTTATAGAGAACAAATACAGAGTAACAAGGTAGGGGCAGTGGCTAAGAAAGGTGGTTCATAGAGATGGAATGAACATTAGGGACTGTAAGAGGTGGAAATGTGCAGGGAATTTATTCCTGTCATACAAAGGTCATGTGTGAGGAACAATTAAAAACGAGATGAGGCAGCTAGTTGGTGCAGTGAATAAAGCACCAGCCCTGAAGTCAGGAGGACCTGAGTTCAAATCTGCTCTCAGACACTTAACACTTCCTAGCTGTGTAACCCTGGGAAAGTCACTTAACCTCAATTGCCTCAAGAAAAAAAACAAAAAATAAGAACAAGAGGCACAGATATGGAGATATGGAAGATCTTAGGTTACGGTTACAGACTTATATATCCTAAGTGGCTTAGTGTCCATCTAGGAGTCAGAAAGATTCATTTTTTTTTTTTTAATTCAAATATGTCCTCAGACATTTACTAGATGTATGACTCTAGTCAAATCATTTAATCCTGTTTGCCTCAATTTCCTCATTCATAAAATGAATTTGAGGGAAAAAAAAGCAAACTACTCTATTATCTCTGCAAAGAAACACCCCCAAAAGGAGTCAGGAAGAATCAGACAAGATTGAAATGCCTTTGACTCTAATTTAGATACACTAGATAGGAAGGGGAAAACTCCTCTGCATCTTTCATGCCCAGCACATTTTTTAAAGTATGCAGTAAAATGCTTTTCTTTGAAAAGCATCCCCTGGGTTTCTATGATAACCTTTTTGAAAGTTTATTATCTTGATTATTTGAAATAACAATGTATTATAATAAATGCAGCACTTTATTTCCCATTCATAACACATTTCAGACAATTCTTTTTGCTTCAGGATGAAACTGGAGGGCCCTTGTGAATCTCTCAGTGAGTTACTATGTATGAAGAAGATGACTCAGGCAACTGGAAAGACCTCTTTCATTTACACAGTTTCTTGGCAATAGCCTCATAAATGTTGAAAGATTGGGGAGGTAAAGGGAATTCAGAAAAAAACTGATGAAACATGAGCCTTTCATGCTTCTCATGAGGGAATAGGTTTACAATGATTCAGTGACTTGCTCAAGATTATCTAGTAAATCAAAATAAGAAATAGAACTAGAGTCCTGTATTATCATGATTTACAGGGCAGTGTTCTTTCTCTTACACTATCCAGAGATTGAAGATGAGTTGGTGGTGCCAGATTAAATATATGTCAAGATACGTTGAAATTCCTCAGAATAATAACTCGAGTATCTGCTTCATAAAGCTATTGTAAACATCAAAGAAATAATGGTGGCAAAGCAAATTTTGTAAATATTAGAATGCAATATAAGTGCAATTTTTTTTTTTAATTCCTCCAAACTTGTCAGTCTATTTGACCTTCAGTCTACTGCTTAACCTGTCCTAACATGTATGGTCTCCAGACCAATAGTCATCGTTCCCAGCTCATCAGAGATATAAAGCTTATGAAATGTATCTTTTCTTTTATGTTTTTTATAAATGCTATCTGTGCTTCGTAATACTCAACTACTGAGCAGGCAGGTAGAACTATTTAAAGTCTAATCTGTTTCATTGATGAACAGATTTTTTAAAATATAGTATTTGAAGGGAATAAGTGGGCGGAGTGTTTTAAGAACTATTGCATATGGTGACTTGAGATTTTTGGCTAGGGGCTCATAGTCAAAGAAGAAAGTTATAGATTTATTTGAAATTCCTATAACAAAGAGAATAATAATGCTTTGAGCCTCACATTGATTCAGTGGAAAGCTGCCACTGTCAGAAATTCATTGTTATTCATCCTGGTTCAAAAAACAAACAAACAATTTCCTTAGAGAGGAGGGGAATGAAGGAAGAGAAAGAGAGAGAGAGAGAGAGAGAGAGAGAGAGAGAGAGAGAGAGAGAGAGCAGCCTTAAGGGAGCAATAACTTTGACCCCACAAAGGTGGTAAGAAAATATAATAAGAAAGATAATAAGCATTTATATAGTATCTACTATATGTCAATCACTGTAATAAATTCTTATTATAACCTCACAACCATGCAAGATAAATGCTATTATTTTATTTAGTTTTAGGAAAATGAGGCAGGCAGAGATTAAATGACTTGAACAAGTTCACATAGCTAATAAGTGTCTAAGGCCAGATTTGAATTCAGGAAGATGAGTCTTTCTGAGACAGGTCCATAACTCTATCCACTGCACCTATTAAATGGAAATACACATAGAGGAACATGAAGACTTTCTAACTTCCTGTCCCCTAAACCTTGTACTTACATGTTTAGATTCATTCATCAGAATTATGTCATTGTGTAAAAAGGTCCTTGTTAAAATTAGTGTATTACTCAAGAAATTAAACTATAAGATTACTTAATTTCTCTCCTTGAAAAATAATTCCTTCTCTATCTCTGTCTCTGTGTCTCTCATATATACATACACATACATACATATATATACATATTTATGTATATAAATTTCTTTTATTCCTTTATATTATCTTCTATCTATGTAGGAATAGTACACACACACACACATACCAGAGAATTAAGTTCAAAGAATGTGAAACTGTCTTGGATGACCAAGCATAAGTACAATGTCATAATAGTGTCCTGGAAAGAAAAAAAGGGGAGGGGTCACCAGCATGATGGCATTGGGAACCTAGAAGAAGTGAGAGACTATAAAGTTGGATCTGAAGTCAAAATGACCTAAATTTAAAACTGATCTTAGACACTTTCTAACAATACGGCCATGCATAAGTCACTTAACCTGTCCTTTGCCTTAATTTTTTTATTTGTAAAATAGGAAAATAACAGGACCTGGATCCCAAGGTTAATGTCAAGATCAAAAGAGATAAGCATTATAAATCACTTAGCATAGCACCTGGCACATAGTAAGTACTACATAAATGTTAGCTACTGTTATTATTAATCATTCAACCAGCAGATTATTGAGTGATTGGTAGGTACATAGAGCTGTTTAGAGAAGAAGCAGTAATACAGATGACAAGTTCTTACTCTCAAGCTTACAAGATGAAGAGAAACTGAAAAGGGAAGGAAGATAGCAGCAAAGACAAGTTTTGCCTGCTTTCCAATTTTATCTATGGATGATCCCATGTACAACCTTGGAAGCAAGTTTTTCACCAGTCAATTAACAAGTATTATCAAGAGCTTACATGGGCCAAACTCTTGACTAAGTGCTAGGGATTCAAAGAAAGACACAAATAATCTCTCATCTCAAAGGGCTTAAATTCCACTAAAATGCAAATTCTCATTATAATGTCCTCAAGCTCTCAACTAAAAAAAATGATAATTTAAATATCATTATTAGTGGTTCTTCAAAAATAGATAGGGAGCAGCTAGTTCATGTCAGCCCTGAAGGTAGAAGGACCTGAGTTCAAATTTGACCTCAACCACTTCCTGGCTATGTGATTCAACCTTAATTGCCTAAGCAAACAAACAAACAAATAAATAAGTAAATAATAGATTAGATAAATAGATCACATCATAGGTCAATTAAGATTTACAAAATATCTGAATTTCTTGTAGGAAAATGCTGATGTCCCCACACTAGCAACAGAAGGTGGAGGAATCACAGTGCATTGGCTGAATTGAGTCCTTATCTATATTTGGTCGTTGTTTGAGTTCAGATTAACTGTAAATAGCAGTCATTTCTGCTTTGGCCAGAAACCCTGAGGGTCTTCCCCTCCCAAATTCATTCATTCATTCATTTAGATTTGAGGGGTGGGTGGGGAGATAGGTGAAAGAGGAGAATTTCAAAGGAAATAATGAAAAATGTCAACAAAGGAGAGTGTAGAAGTACCAGCTCTCAAGCTATACTGCAAAGTGGTTTTTCTCAAAACAATTTGATATTGGTTAAGAGAATAGATTTGGTGCACAACATTCAGAAGGTAATATACAAGCTACTCCAGCTACTAGGATAAGGAATAACTACTGAACAGAAATTATTGGGAAAATTAGACAGCTGTATGAAAGAAATCATGTAGATATTACCTTCCACTTATCAAGATAAACTGTAATTGGACATATGACCAAAACACAAAAGTTTACATATTTTTAAAAAAATAGAGTAATATGAAATTGTGGACATATGAAGAAAGATATTATCTGCATTCAGAGAAAGAACTGTTAAATAGAATTATGTTATTGTACCTCATTGTAGAAAAAACCCAAACTATGGGCGATATGTGAAGAAAGATGCTAATGACATCATAATTTTCTTTGTATATATCTATTTGTAACTAATCGTAGCCATCTCTGGGTGGCAGGGGATAGAAAAGGAAAAAAAGTTTATGTGATAATTTTGTTGTATTTTTGAATGGAATAGCAAGTTGTGCATAGTAGACTTGCAGTTTCATGTACACTTATTTTCTAATTGTATTGTAATTTGGAAATGTTTGTTTTATGCCATAAGCTAAAAATAAATGTGAAAAAAATACACATTAGATCTATGAACAGGAGAAAATTTCATAACCAAATGAGGAATAGAAAGACTCACAGGAGATAAAACACACTAAATAGAGGAAAGGGCTTTATACTTAGAATAAATCAAAACTTGATTTGATTTTTGAAATTTGATGTCTGTATAAGTATCAGCAAGTCTTTTAATTCTCTGAGCCTCAGTTCCTTCATCTGCAAAATGAGGACATTTAGTACTATTAGGATCATGATGTAGTGGAAAGAAGATTGGATTTGAAGTTGGAGGAGCTAGATTCAAATTCTGCCTCTGATGTTTAAAGCCAGTATGACCTCTATCAGTCAATCATCAGTCAATAAACATATTAAGCATATGCCAGCTTGGCACTAGAGATTCAAGCCAAAAATGAAACCCTTGAGGAATTTATATTCTATTAGGAGGGATGATAAGTCACTCAATATTCTTTGGGGTCTCTGTTTCCTCATTTGTGAAGTAAGCATCTAGAACTAGATGGCTTACCTCTGTATCTCTGGCTATGTGAACTAAGTATTTGGGACACTTTGCAAATCTTAGAGCTTTTATTTACAATGGCACTATTGTTATTTAAATGCTGATAAAACTGAAAGTTATATGACATGTCTAGACAACATACCTTTGATGTGATTAGTATAATCAAAGAAAAATCAAGATCAAATTGACCTCAATTACCCAAAACATGGGTATTTTCCATTTGGATCTTCCTTACCTTATTATTTGCTTTATAGAGCCTCTATAAGTCATTCTTTTTCCTACAAGTTGGTTCTGTTTGGCTATAAGGAGCAGCCATGACAAAAATACCAATTGCTGAGTTTGAATGTTTCCAAAATCATGTAAGCCACCTGCTAACTGAGCTATCAGTCTAGACCAAAAGGCGATACCTATAGGAGGGAGCTAGTCCCAGTTAATATTGAATTAAATGAGGATTTTTTTTTTTTCTTTCATTAGAATCTCACAGGTTCCAAGTATAATAGCAGCAACAGGTCCAGGAAATTACATGTTAAAATACAGGTTCTCTCAGTGACAACATTTTAGTTTTACAGAAAGATAGAACATCCCTGCCAAGAAACATTTAGTTTCAATATCCTTTAACCTTTCATATGGAATTGAATTAAATTTAACATGTTGCAGGACATGTTCACCAAAATACTGCATTCTTTTGTTGACATTAGAATCTTAAGCAGAGATTTGCCATCCATTCTATAAATTTGATCAATTATCAGGGAGTCAAATTTAATAAGATTCCCTTTGAATGAATTGGCCATGTAAAGGGATGGAATTAGAGTTAGGTTTCAGATCTCCATTTCAAGTAGCATATTGATTTCATTGGAATTATCTGTAAAAGTGGGTCCTCAATTATATAACATACAAATCATTTTATTTTTTAAAAACAAATCACACTGGTGTCTTTTGTTTTTAAATGAATTTTCTCTTGGGTCCTTTTGTGTCTCCTTTCTATTTATTCAAGTTGTTTTTTCTTTCTTTTTTTTAAAGAGGAAGAACATATAAAAAATCAACAAAACTTATACATAAAATCTGAAAATATGTGGAACATTTCACACTCATTGACTTCTTACCTCTGCAAAAAAAAAGAGGGAGAAGGTATCTTCTCATACCTTTTCTTTGTGATCATGCATATTCTTTGTAATTTTCATCATTCATTTTTAATTGTTTCATGGTTCTTTTTCCTTCCATTTAACTTGATATATAGGCATTTTGTTTATTGTTTTCTTGATTTCTGTACTTCAGTTTATATTAGGTCATGTGTTTTCATATTCTCTGTATCATATTCATGATTTCTTATAGAGTGATATTTCATTTATATTCCCTCATTTGTTTAATTATCCATGGACATTTTGTTTCCAGCTCTTTATTATCACAAAAAATGTTGCTATAAATACTGTGATGTATTTAGGGACTTTCTTATTAATATTATCCTTAGGGTATATGCTTAATACACAAACATTTTCAAATCTCAAGTGTTTTAGAGGACAGGAAGGTCCTTACCTACACAGAGGAGATTTCTAGGATCTTTGATGAATAGAATGATTTGAGCACATAAAAACTTATATTGGTATAAAGTGTCTGCTCTGACCCTACTCAGGATTAATGTACAAGACTATATTTCCCCTTTGAATTTCAACCGGGTTCTTTCTTCTACTATCATAATCACTATTTGTTAGGGGGATCAGTAAATAAACAACACTCCAGTTCCATTTAACCAATTAACACTGAGTAGCTTTTTTATGTCTCTCTTAACCAAAAAATGAAAGTCATAATTCATTACAATGGGGTCAGCTTCAGTAGTTGTCAGGAAATTCAAACCAGTCCATCAATAAATATTTATTAAGTATGTGCTATGTGTCAGGGATTGTGCTAAACATTGGAGACACAAAGAAAGATAAAACACAATTCCTGTTCTAAAGGTGCTCACAGTCTATTGGAGGAGAAAACATGCCAACAAACATGTACCATCTATAGACTAGGCAAATTAGAAAGAATCAGTGAAGAGAACATACTAGGAGGATGAATTTAACTGGGATATTAAGGAAGCCAGGAGGTAGAGATGTGAAGCATTCTAGGTATGACGGGACAGACTGAAAATGCTTATAGTTGGTTAGTGGAATGTCTTATTTAAAGAACCACAAGGAAGCCAGTGTCAATACAAAGGAACAGGAAGATAGGAATAAAATTAGGATGAATAAAAAAGATGAGGATCATTATTTAGAGCTTGAAGGAATGTATGATCTTATCTTGTACAGCTATATCATTTCACAGATTATGAAACAGACCTATAGAGGTTAAGTGTTTTGTCTAAGGTCAAACAAATATTAAATGGGAAATAGTAAAGGAAAAGGAACCTTGGATCTCTATTTCCACTGTTCCATATTGGATGAGCAGGGATTTGACCAAAATGTGTAAATTTAGGCTGTTGACAAAAATAATATTGATTTAGTGTACTGAATAGCAGTCAGAATACAATCCAGGATAGCCTTTCAATAGTGACCCATACATCTGATCATGCTCCCTCTTCATCTTTATGGGTTAGCTCTATTTTAAACTAGTTTCAGGAAACGTTTTTAAAATACTAATTATACATACTAAATATGCATATACATATATAATAGATTTAATTATAGTAGTACTCAATAAATGTCAATTAATATAACTTAAAATTTAAACATTTTACATTTATACTTTAAAAAAGGTTGAACATACATTTCATTTTCATCTAAGATTCTTTGAGTACTTGTCTAAAATTTATATTACATGAGATTGAAGTGGGGAAAAGAGAGGGAAGTCAAATTCAAAACTTTTACAATCATTTACTAAGGACAATCATTGTTTTCTAAGATCCCATATTCTAGAAGTGTCTACAAAATAATCAGAGAATTTTTTTTAACTGTAAAGCAATGTAAATTTACATAAAGGAAAACTTAAGAAAGATAGTTTGTTTGAATAGTGTAAACAGTTTTCCATTCAATATTTTTTTGAGCACAGACTAATGAAGTAGCAGTAATTAATGTTTCCCCTTTAAAAAAATTCAAATGAAAGCAATTTCAATGAACTATTTTTATGACAAGTTCATTATCAGTATAACAGTGATATTATGCTTACTTCTGAACATATTTTAATTTTTATAATTGGTGCTATACATATAACACTGTGGTTTCTGTTTTCTTTGAATTTAGTTCTAGTGTCTTTTAAAGTGTATGTGCTGCTTTTTACTATCTTGTTCCTCACATAATGAAGCTAATAGATCATTGCTAACATAAAAGCATCTGACAGTTTCTCAATTCCCTAGGCAAGAGGCTTCAAATTGTTCTCAATACGTACATTTTTCTAAACAATTTCATGGAAGAATTATTGATGAAAAAGAAGCCTAATTAGTATTTAATTGTAGATTGCTTTTCATTGGAGCTTTTAGCTAAACAAGAACTGAAATTTGAATTAATTGTATTGCATTTCCTTCTTCAGGGCTAATCTTCTAAATTACAGTGTTTCTCTGAACCTGACCTTGTATCTGAAAAATGAAATTGACTACTTACCATGGCAGAGAGTTATATCAGCACTATCTTATGTGACCAGCATGCTTGAAGATGATACAGAGTTGTATCCTTTGCTTAAGGTAATGTGAATAATATCATTGTGGAATTAAATATAACTGCTGGTAAAGTAAGCTGTGAGTGACAGAGTAGAAGCCCATATGTCCACTGCCAAAATGAAGCAGAGATGAAGGTATAAGAACATCCCTTGGAAACAAAACATTTCTCTTCCAACTGGGGCCCATTAAGGAAAAAAGAGAGCAACAAAAATTCTTGGAACCTAAGGACTCATAATAAGCCTTGCATAGTTAGTCTTAATTTTTTCTTTTTAAAAATGAGGATAATAATAGCACCTATCTCACATGGTAGTTTTGAGGATATTTCCAGTTCAACAAACAGTTACAACAGTTTACAAATCTTGTGTGTACCTTAAAAAAAAAAAAGAAAGAAATCATTGTGTGTGTATTGAATGGGATCATTGATATTTAAGCATTATTCCATAAAGGTTCTATTATCAAAATATATCAGTCTTTCCTTGGTTACTCTCACAATTGCCAATTTCACTCTAATAGTGAATGATGTTTTAAGAGAAAGTTTTTCTATTGTCCTACACCAAGAAGAATTCCATTATGAATATAGCAGTTTCCTCATAAGGAAATTATAATGTGTATAGACTACATTGCATCTATGGTTACACCATCTTTATATAGGCCAAGCTAGGTTCTATTATTATCCCCATTTTTAAAAGGAGGAAACTAAAACTAGGAACATTTCAATACTTCTAAATTTTGAAGGACAAGATAATTAAGGTACAGAGAAGAAAGTTGATAGGTCCACTACCTAAGAAGAAGTTAGTAGTGAAGCAATGCTAGGTCAAGATGGATCCAAATTAGTTAAGTAATAGTGCCAGTTCTATTATGTAAACAAAAAACTTGGGATCTCAGAGGTAAACATAAAAGGACTTTAGCTCAGTGGTTCACTGATTTCTGTAGACTATTTTTGCTGAGACAATTGGGGTTAAGTGACTTGCCCAAGGTCACACAGCTAGGAAGTGTTAGTGTCTGAGGTCAAATTTGAACTCGGGTTCTCCTGACTTCAGGACTGGTTCTCTAGCCATTGTGCCACCTAGCTGTCCCTCTGTAGGCTATTTATGAGATGTGAGAGTTGACCAGACAGAGAATACTCATTTTTAATGGTTCTTTTATTTTAGGGATATCTCCGCAGTCGGGTGAAGCCTTTGGCAGATGCTCTGGGTTGGAAAGATGAAGGAGAACATCTTATAAAGTTATTCCTTATTTATTTTTAGTAACATGAACATTTGCTGATTTAATTTTTCAAAAAAAACTGTTAAAACAATGACATTTGGTTTTTCTCTCCTTTTCATAGGTTACTTCGTGCCTCAATCCTAGGGCTAGCATGCAAGATGGGGGATACAGATGCATTGAACAATGCTTCTGAATTATTTAAGAAATGGCAAAATGGAGCAAGGTGACTATTTACAATGTTCAATTTGCCTTATCTGTTGCTTTATTTTATATGAATTGCATTCAATTGAATGCACTGCATTCAGTGGATGTTTTGTGCATTGGAGGAGATGAAAAGACATAGTCTCTGACCTTAAGAAGCAGTTGCATGTTAACACAATGGTTAGAGTATTAGGACCAGAGTCAGGAAGACTTGAGCTCAAATATGACTCCAGACACTTACTAGATATATGACCCTGGGAAGTCATATAAGCTCTGTTTTCCTCAGTTTCCTCTTTTATAAAATGGAGATAATAATAGCACCTATCTTCTAAGGTTGTTATAAAGATCAAATGAGATAATATTTGTAAAGTACCTATTATAGATAATAATAGCTGGCATTTATATGTAGCTCCTACTATGTGCCAGCCACATATAAATAAATGCAGTCTAACTGGAGGAGATGATATATGTATACAGATAAATATAATGCAAATCATTTAATTGATACCAAGCAACAAGAACTTACTAAGCCTCTGTTATGCACTAAGTACCAAGATAGGCATTGAGGATACTGAGGGGG
>JAJPUD010023528.1:0-19864 GCA_023553655.1 Myrmecobius fasciatus
CTTATTAATAGAATAAACTTTCTACTTATCCATCTATCCATCCATCTTTCCATCCTTCCATCTAGCCATCCATATACTTATCTTTCTGTGCATCACTTCCTTGAAATGTGGTTTTCCCACAGAATGGGCAAGCTGACTGGCCTGTGGCTTAGCTGGGTCCCTGCTGAGGTGTGTGGTCTGGGGCACGTCGGCTTCTCCTTCTGTAAAAGTTGGACCCGATGACCTCAGGGGTCTGTGTTGGGACCCCGTCTCTTTGAGGGAGTCAGTGTTGCTGACCGATTCTCTGAGCTTGGTTCTGATAATGCAGGCATCCTGAGGGGCTCGGGAGCCCAGGGCCCGAGCACTGATGTGGCTGCGTGAGGCTGGAGCTGGACTGGGCAGCCCCTGTTTGATCTGATCAGTAACTAGTACCATTTGGGAGCTCTGGAAGTCCTCCCTGGGCACTGCCCCAAGTGGAGTGGGCCGGGCCCCGTGCAGGGCCTGTTCTCAGGGAGCTTCCATTCCTGGCTACACCAGGGACCCAAATATACACAAAGTCTGGGGAAAGTGCTCACAGTAGAGAGATTAGGGAAACTGTCACGTGCCAGTGGTCTGAGAGGAAGAAGGTGCAGGGATCATTAATAGAGAGTCTTCCCCACACCCGCCAAAAATAAAGGTGTTTGGCAATGCTCTGGGTCCAAGTCCCAAACAATCCCTGTCCTTACGCAGCTTAATGGTAAAGTGGGCACATGTTCAGTGGGTACTTGGGTAAATCACAGGAGCGATGATGACAACTGGAGGCCATCCTGGAGGAGGTTTCCTTGGGCTGGCCTTGAGGAGAGGATCAGGATTCTGCAGGGTAGGTGGGGGTGGGGTGGGGGTGAGGAGGGATGGCAGCTGGAGCTTAAAGCCTGTGTTCCTCCTAAGAGAGGAGGAGAGCGAGCCTTGACTATTATGGTGAAGTGAGGATGGATGGGTCCGAGCCGCGGCATCTGGGAAGCCTGGCAAAGGTGATTCCAAAGGCCTGGTGGGATGGGAGCTGCAGGTGGGCCAGTGGGGTGCCATACAGAGCACTGGTTCTGGACAGAAGGCCTGAGTTCAAATCCTACCTGACTTATCAGCTGAAGACAAGTCACTCAATGGCTGTTTGCCTCATCTGTTAAATGGGGATAATAATAGCAGGTACCTTCCAAGAGTGTGAAGATCAAATGAGATAATATTTATAAAGTGCTTAGCATGGTAGCTGGCGAACAGTAGGGGCTATTGTTAGCAATGCTATATTTTAAAAATTATATTACTTTTATTATTGTAATTATAAATTGCCAGCAGTGAACAGATGAGGATGGTGAACTGGTCAATGAGAACTAGAGCAGTGCTTAGCTGGGAGCAAATGCTGTGTGAACAGCACTCAGTCACTCTCAGTGCATCCCCTTACCCCAACCCCAGACAATCCATTACCACTTGTAAGCATTCATCTGCCCATCCATCCATCTTTCCAACTGCCCTTCCATTTTTCCATCCATCCAACCTTCCATCTGTCCATCCATCCTTCCAATTGCCCTTCCATCCTTCCATTTTTCCATCCTTCTGCCCTTCCATCCTTTAATCTCTCCATCCATCCTTCAGTCTGCCCATATCCTTCCATCTGCCCTCCCATCTCTGCAATCTTCCATCTGTCCTTCTATTTCTCCATCCATCCTTCCATCTGCCCTTCCATCTCTCCATCCTTCTGTCTCTCCATCCATCCTTCCATGTGCCCATTCATCCATCCTTCCATCTTCCCTTCCATTCTTGCATCCATCCTTTAGTCTCTCCATCCATCCTTCAGACTTTCCATCCATCCTTCAGTCTATCCATCCATCCTTCCATCTGCCCATATCCTTCTATCTCTTCATCCTTCCATCTGCCCTTCTCTCTCTCTATCCTTCCATTTCTCCATCCATCCATCCTTCTATCCCTCCATCTCCGTCTCTTCACTCACACTGCCTCCCCTCTTCCGCACCTCTCTTGGCCTTTTTTCAGGAGCCTCCTGAGTGGTCTCCCTGCCTCACATCTCCCCTTACAGATCTGCCTAGCTCGGCAACTCCAGCCGCCCCCCACCTCCCTCTCCAGGCTTGTTGTTGCATTCTAATCCACGTCCCAGCCATGCCACCCTGGGTAGCCTGCCCACTCCTGCCTCCACCCCTTTGCACAGGCTGAGCTCCTCATTCCTAGGATTCATTTTGTCCTCACTTCTTCCTGATGGATAGTAACAACACACATTCATGTAGTGCTTATTGTATGCCAGTACCATTAAACCACTTCCTTTGAAGTTGGTGCTATTATTATACCCATTTTACAGATGAGGAAACTGAGGCACAGAGCGTTGCTTAGGGTCCCACAGCTAGTAAGTGTTTGAGAGTAGATTCAAACTCATGATGATCCCAACTGTGGGCACGTGCTCTGTGCCCTCTGGCACCCTTTGGCTGCCTGTATGTTTCTGTATAAGTTACTAATATGCAGTCTTTTATGAGAGCCTGTGAATATGTACATGAGGGATTGTGCTGATTTTACAGATGAAGAAACTGAGGCAGAGAAAGCTGAAATAACTTGTCCATGTGCCTGTATTGGTGTTCACACATAGATTCAAAACCAGGGTCTAGAGCACTCTGCCAGCTGGCCTCCTTCGGTTCTTGCTGGGTTCTGGCTCTGCCACCTGTGTGACCCTCTCTGTGCTTTAGTTTCCTCCTCTCTAAAACGACAAGACGCTGTCACATTAGATGGCCTTTATGGGCTCTTCCATCTGCAAATTCTGTGATCTTCAGTTTGGAGCCAGAAGTTCTGGGTTCGAATCTTGGCTTGGCCACAGATAACTTGCTCAGCTGGCTCGGCCAATCTGAGCCTCCGATTATAGCCTTTCTGTCCCTGCCTTTCTGGCCTGGTGCGAGGGACGAGCTCCCTCCACCTTCACACAGCAGAGACCCAGCAGCTGGGTTTAGGACTGGGGCTGGAGTTGACCAAAGTCTCAGGGGCTTCCAAAAACAGCCGATGGAGGCTTTTTTTAGGCTGCAGGATATCCCTGGCCCAAATAGAAGTCTCTCTTATACCTAAAACAGTGACTGCCTCTGACAGTGTTTGCCGCCTTCTGCCCCCCTCACCCCCCACCTTTCTGGAGTGATGAGCTGGGCCCCAGCATCAAGGTCACCTTGGCTCTGCTGCCCGAGGACGCCGGCTCCTTGGCTTTCTAATCTTTGTGTACAGTTGGAGTAAAAATAAGAATCACAGTTATCACCATGGCACTCGCAAGGTTGCAGAGCTCTGCCACAGGCTGACTTGTGATAAAAACCCAGGATCTCCATTTCCCACATAAGGAAGCCGAGTTGGCAGGGTCTGGTGGCTGGCCAAGCGTCCCATGGGGAGGCGGAAGGCGGCCCGTCGCAGGCGGAATCTGGCCTCCCTTGCTCAGGCCCAAGTGGCTTCTGCTGCCAGTGTTGGGTTAGACCTCGTCCCACTGAACCCTGGGCATGAAACTTGGGCATCCAAATCCACTACTGGTGGTTTGTCCTTCAGGCAAAGAATCCTCACCAGCCACAAGAAACCTTTCTGATTCCCCAGCCCGGCCCCGCTGCCGGGTCCCCCCATCACCTCATGTCCATTCTGAATTAGCCTTTGGAGATGCCCACCTATGGGTACGTCCTCCTGCAGATGTATGTCTGTGAGCGGGCCCACCTGTAGGTGTGTGTGCCTGTGAGCATACCTGCCTATGGACGTGCCTGTCTGTAAATGTGTATGTGTGAGTGGGCCCATCTCTTGATGTGCCCACTTATGGATATGCCCATCTATGGACATGCCCACGTGTGGATGTGCCAGGCTAAGATGTATGTCTGTGAGCGGGCCCACGTGTGCATGTGCCCACCTAGGACGTGCATTTGTGTTTCTGGAGGCTCCTCAAGGCCCGCGTTGTTTCCCCTCTCTCCCTGTCTCCCGTCACCCAGCACAGAAGCTGGCACGCGGTGGGGGCTTAACAAGTGTTTGTTGATGGATTTCCTCTCTTCATGCAGACGCATCTCTGCTGTTTCTTCCTCATTCCTCCTAAGACATATACACCCACACACATTTATGGAAAGAGGAAGAAAGAGACCGAGAAATGAGGCGGAGAGACAGACAGAGAAGACAGACAGACTGAAAGACAGAAGGGAAAGGGAGAGACAGACACACAAAGAAGAGGCAGAGGCAGAGAGAGGAAAGGGTAAGAGAGACTGAGAAGAGGGACAGACAGACTGAAAGACAGACAGACAGAGGGACGGAGGCAGAGAGACAGGAAGTTCATGGTTTTCTTTGGAGCAGCCTGCGCCCCCCGGGCCCCCCCCCCCCCCGAGCGCTGGGCACCTGCAGGCGTGCCGAGTGTTGAGGTGGCCCCGGGGACGTGTCCCTAACGAGCCTTCTCGCCCCCCAGAGCCGGTGCCCGCCGCCCAAGACTGGCCCCCGGAGGCGGCCAGCAGCTACGAGGAGCCGCCCTCGGTGGGGACCAGCCGCCTGCTGCGCCACATCACGGCCGGAGACCGACCCCTGCTGTCCCCACGATGCTCCCTCATCAGCCAAAGCCAGCGCTTTAACCTGGACCCGGAATCGGCCCCCTCCCCGCCCAGCGCCCAGCAGTTCATGATGTAAGGCGGCCCCACCGGGCCCTCTCTCCCCCCTTCTCCCTCCGCGTCTGCCTCCCTCCTCTGCTTCTCCCTCCACACTTGCAGCCGGACCTCGTTTTCTGCCTGCGCCGCGGGGCGGCGGGCTGGGTTCGCTGGTTGCCGGGGTGGGACGGGAGGCCTGAGCGGCCAGGGGAGGGCGCTGCTCCGGGAAGGCACCCGCCTTAGATCCCTTTGGTTTGGCCGCCACAGCCCCCGCCCCGCCCCGCCCCCTCCCATATGGGTCCCGCACAGGGCGCTGCCCCTCCGCCCGCCACCCTCCCCCGCCTGGGCACGTCTTCCCCTGCGGCCTCTGGCGTGAGTGGCCGGGAGGCGCGGGCGCTGCCCACCTGGCCAGGTTGTGTGCTGCAGGCCCTCTGGTCTGTTCTCTGCCTGGTGAGATGGCAGCCGCAGCCCCGGAGGATTCGGAAGGTGTAGACACAGCGTGGAGGGGCGGGCAGAGCCGCCAGTGGCAGTGCTCGCGGTTGGGCCTCCCCGGGCCCTGGTTTACAGCCCATCTGGGACCTGCCTTGGACGGGCGGCCGTATGGGCGCTGCCGTGGGGACAGCCTCCTTACGGCCTATCCTGTCCCCGCAGGCCGCGGAGCTCCTCCAGGTGTGAGGACGGGAAGGGGCCCCAGACGGTGACGCAGCTGACCAAGCACATCCAGAGCCTCAAACGGAAAATCCGGAAATTTGAGGAGAAGTTTGAGCAAGAAAAGAAGTACCGGGTGAGGGCCCGTGGAGTGGGGGGGGCTTGGCCCTCCTTCCCTCCCTGCCTGCGCCCCTCCCCCATCCGTTTGTGAAGGCAAGGGGGGGCCGAGGTCCAACGGGGCTCCCACCTGGTCTGGAGCATGTACGGAAAGCCCCTCCCCTGCCTGCCTCCGTTTCCTCTCCTGCAAAATGGCCATCATGCTGCCAGCACGCCCGCCTCCCGGGGCTGCTGGGGGGACCCAGGAGGTAGGGGCCGCTTCCCTCAGCGGTTTCCTAGGTCCTCCGTCTCTCCCCTTCTAGCCCCGCCCCCCCCCCCAGTGAATCCGGGTGTTTTTGTAGGCGCTCTGGGAGGCAGGAGTCCCAAGCTGTGGTTGGAGGGGGGAGCGGGCCAGCTGGGCACACAGAAGTCACCAGAGGCTGGCAGCTGCCCACTCCCCCCCATTCCCATGCCCGGAGAGGACCCTCCTGGCAGGAGGACACAGCCCGTCTTGTGCTTCCTCAGAAGGGGCTCTTGTGAGGAAACATGAAATTGCTGCTTGAATGGGGCTGCCCTCCTTCCTGGCACTGGGTCCTGTTTAGTCCGTCCGTCTGTGGGGATTGGTCCTGGGTCCAGGGGAATAAGGGCCTCTCAGAACATCTGTCAGGCCGGGGAAGGCCTTGTCCGCACAGAAACCGCCTCCTCCAGGCGTGCTGAGCTTCTTCCCTCCCCAGGCAGTCTGGGGACCCCTCTTGATATTGGGGAGCACACTTTGTCATTCCCGCACCCTGCTCCCCATACTGCCGCCCTCACCTCGTGGTGGCAGGGCCTCTGCTGGCGGCTGGGGACCCCACCTCAGAGTCCTGCTTTAAATGATGGAAGCACCCCCATCTTAGTCATGCTCATTATCGCACTCATAAATCAGTCAGAGTATTCTAAGGGATTAGGCTTCGTTCAGGCCTTTCAGTCACCTCCATCTCTTCCTGATCCTATTTGGTTTTTTTCTGGCAAAGACTTTGGAGTAATTTGCCATTTCCTCCCCCAGTTCATTTTACAGAAGGGGAAACTGAGGCACACAGGGTGAAGGGACTTGCCCAGAGTCACCCAGCTAGTAAGTGTCTGAGGCTGGATTTGAACTCAGGAGTTCGTCTTCCTGCCTGCGGGCCAGCACTTTGACCGCTGCCCTCCTGAGCTCTAAGATATCCAAAGCACTTTCTCATGGTCACTATGGAAAGTAGATGGTGCTTGGTTATTCCTGCTTTACAAGTGGAAAACAGTTGGCAAAATCAGTAAACATTTATTAATCATCTGCTGTGTGCCCGGCCTTGCCATTAGTGTTGAGGATACCAAAAAATCAGAATAAAGAGGGGGTAGATTCTGCCTAATGGGGGAGACAAATAAGGAGAAACAAGAGGGGAGACACGTTACAAATGTGTACAGACAAGCTGTCTCTCGGATAAATGAGAAATACTGAAGAGAGGGAAGGGCCTGGAGCTCAGTTTAGGGAGGGCTTCTGGTAAAAGGGGGGTTTTAATTTGCCTGTCAAGGAAGCCTGAGAGGTCAGTAGTGAGCACAGATGGGGGATGGATTTCAGGGTTGGGGGGACACTCAGAGTGGCCAGAGCCAGAAGTCGGAGGGGCTCGTTCACAGAGCAGCCACGAGGCTCCTGTCCCTAGATGGAAGGGTATATGTTGGGGAGTCGGGTCCGAGAAGAGCAGAAAACGAGATGGGGGCTCGCTTTGTGTTTGCTTCTGGAGGGGAGAGTTCATCGTGCAGAAGTGTGAGATGGTCAGACCCCAGCCTTTGGACGATTGCGTTAGGGGCTGACTGGAGATAGATTGGAGTGGGGAGGGACCTGAGGCAGTCAGGCCCCCCAGCCTGTGCCAGCTTGGCCCCTGACTCTGTCTCTGTTGCAGCCTTCTCACGGAGACAAGACTTCTAATCCTGAAGTCCTGAAGTGGATGAATGACCTGGCCAGAGGCCGGAAGCAGCTCAAAGGTAAGGAAGGGGCAGGCCGGGCAGGATGCTGAGCCGACCTGGAGGTTCCGGGGCTCCTCGGGCCACAGCGGCCTTCAGCTTGCCTTCCTCCTTTGCATTTGAGGAGCGTGGGACAGGGCATCGGGGGCACCCCTTGTATCTGTCTGGAGGGGCCTGGCTCCCAACAGCCATTTGGGCAGCTGGCCTGCCAACTCGTGAAATGAACGGCCGGCCCCTTGGAGAGCCATCATCGACCAGGGCCCTGACACATTTCTATCGGAAAAGCCACTTTGAAGAGCTTACTCTGGGTTGATAAATATCGATCTTCCCTGGGATCCATGTTTTTGCCTTTTTTTGTTGTTGTCCCCACCAATTTGCTGAATAAGGGTTAATAAATGCTTATTGATTGACTAACTGTAGACCTTCCTCTCCTAACTTTTCCTTCATGAAATAAATATTTTTTCCCACTTTTGGAAAGTCTATTTAAAGGAATAGTCATTAGACTATGTTGAGCTAGAATTATCTCCACAGCAGGTTGAGCTGTTGATACTTGTCTGAAGGATGGCTTTGATGGTGGAGGAATTTTGGACAACCTTTTAAATGGTGAGGGAAGCTTTTGGGGGTGCAAAGGATGCTTTGATTTATTAAACTGCTATCCAAGACAGCTCAGTATCGTCCAATTAACAGGGCAAACGGTTGCAGTCCTGAAACAGTGAGAAAGAAACAAGCCTTCCTCTTCTCATGGCAGGGGAAGGGAAGAGAACCCCTGGTGTGGGGTAGCTATGGCTCCCCACGATGGTAGGCAGCTTGGGGCGGCAGTTGGCTTTGTCTACAACTGCTATTTTTTTTTTTTTTTTTTAGTAGGAAAGGGCCCAATGGAAAGGAGATGACTTTGGAGTAAAAATACACAACAGTAAAGCTTTTTTTTTTTTTTTTTTTAATTTAAAAGAAAACGCATGTGCTTGGGGGAAAAAAAATACCGTGTAATTACTGATCTCCCTTAACTGCCATCCATTTAAATGCTTAACCATTTTGCTTGCTCTTCAGATTGTAATTAAGAAGCATGATAGGAGAAAAATAAATTGCTTAGAGGTTGATAAATAAAATCTGCCAATGCATTCTGGGCCACCGAGGGTCTACTTCCAGACAGTCTGTTTACAAAGAAGGGTGTTTAAAGTCCCTTGGCAGGGGGATGGCTTCCTGGCCCAGCTGTGATGCCTGCAAAGCTTGCGTTGGGCATTCCTGGTCTCGCCCCAGCCCCTTTCTCCTAGAATCTCTCCAGACTTCTGCCTCCTCCAAGCCCGCCAGTGTCGGCTGCTGAGTGCTACGGGGGTAGCTGCATGCTTATGAAACCCCTCCAAGTCTTTAGAGGCTGAAGGATTACCAAGCACCTTTGCAGGTGGAGAAGGAGATATTTGGGGGCCAGGAAGCCTACATAGTCCTTTTCAGGACCCACTCCTTACGGGGTCTCCTTCCTCTGGGGGCCACCCATGCTGCTTCAGGAAGGTGAGGTCAGTTCTCTTCCATTGGGAGCTACCCACTGAGCTTCAGGAAGGTCGGTTCTCCTTCCATTGGGGGCCACCCACGTCGGCTCTCCTTCCATTTTCAGGCCTGTCCAGTGTGCAGCGCTGGCCTGATTTGGTCACCCTGAGTAATGGTGGCTCATCTGTGCTCATTAATGGTGTTTCCCACAGAACTCAAGCTCAAGCTCTCGGAACAACAGGGGAGTGTGCCCAAAGCCGTGCCCCACCAGACCCTGCACCAGGAACCAGCTGCTATTCCCAAAGAGACAGAGAAGCCAGAAGCTGCAGGCACTGAGCCAAATTCCTCTGGAGAAGAAATGCCAGATGCCCTCGTCAAGCAGCCAAAGGAGCAGAGAGAACCACTGACTGCCCAGGAAGATGCCAAGGTATCTCGTGAAGTGCCCCATGTGGTGCCAGCTCTGCCTTTTGCTGCACTCCAAGATCTGTAGGTCATGGGAGGCTGGCACCTTGAGGATTTGTTTTCCATAGTGAGATGTGTGGGCATCCCATCCATCAGGGACAGTGTAGTCTGCAAACATGGTCAGGATTGGGGTCCTGGGTGGCAGAATTGGGTTCTGGGTGGCACTGGGACGTTTCTTGTGTAGATTACTCTAGGAAGACTGTCGTTCTGCGACACTGTGAGGTAGGGCATCTGACTTCATCCTGGGAGCCCTTTTGGGAAAATGACCCAAAGGGAAATGGTGACCACGTCGTTTTATTTTCTGGAAGGCAAAATGGTGCTACAAGCTCCCTCGCTACCCCCTTTCAACTCTCTGGGCCATCCCTTATCACAGCAAATTTCAGCCTCAAAGAGAAATAGCATATTGACTTAGAAAACCACAGATTAACATTATCTGTGTTGTGCAGTATTTTTATTTATTTTATTTAACATTTCCAAATTATACTTTGATCTGATTTGCTTCATGGTCAGGAGTTTTGCTGGGCATGGGCATCTGACACCGCTGATGTTTACTATCCATCAATCCTGGCTAGAACTCAGGAAATGGAACTAATTGCCCTTCGGTGCTCCAGGGCCCTTTCCACGTTCTGCCCCATCCCCTTTCCAAAGAACACAGTGCCATCATGATGCCTCCTGCTGCCAAGGACCCTCTCCAAGACCCTTGGTCATAAGGACAGGACCTTCTCTTCTATTCTTATGACACCCTTCACTCTTGTGATAGCTGCCCTCAGGACATTGTACCAGTTGCCTGCCAGAATAGTGCAGGATGAGCTGCCTGTGAGAGAGGGCAGTGGGATTCCCCTTCTTATTCCTAGTGTCCGGTGCCATGGCGCACTGTCCGCTCCCCGGAGAATGCCTTCCACCAACACTGCTGAGACGAACTTCTCCCCAGTTCTGACTCCTCCGTCTGCTCGCACTTGTGGAGTTCCTGAGCTCCACTATTGGACTTTGTGTCTGTTATATTTCCTCCTCTTACCACGTTAGCCTTTGTCTTTTTGGACCCTGTAGTGACCCATCTACAAATTGGGAAGCGTGTCTTTCTTGCAGTCATTGATGGAAATGGAGCACAGGACAGGACTAAGCACAGACCACTGGGACAGACCCTTAGGGACCTCCCTTCAGGTTGACATGCAACCATTATTGACCATTCCTTGAACCTGCCTAATTGTACTATTGACTTGCTGACCTCGGGTCATCGTATTCATGAATTAAACCATGGCTGTCCCATTCTCTTCATCTGCCCCTTTAATGACCTTGTCCTAAAAGGAAGTACCCTTAAGCAGTCAGTCAATATGTGCTAAGAGCCTTCATCTGTCACGGCCTGTTCTTGGTGAACTCTTTGGGATCCCAGCTTCCTTTTCTGGAGAGACACGAATCCTATATTGAGCAATAGAGCCTCGGATCTTATTAGGGATCAGGGTCAAAGTCGTTGGTCTGTAATTCACAGACTCTTCACTTTTTGAAAAACAAATCAGGAGAGCCTTCGTCCTGGTCCATAAGGACCTTTCCCGTCCTCTGCGATCTCACCTGGCTTCATGGCCAGAGATCGATCTAGTGTTGGAATGGACCTTCGAGGTCACCTGGTCCAGGTCCATCATTTCCAGAGGAGGCATCTGAGGCTCTAGACTAGTCTCCAGTTGGCTTCTGAGGCAGGAGGAGAACCCAGGGCACCTTCCCACCACGTGATGTGATTGGGACTGATCTTTGTCTCCTGCCGGTTCTGTTAGACCCTGGCACCCTCTTCCTCAGCTTCCTCTCTTGGGCTCTCACTCTCCATTCGCCATTTTGGTTCTATTCTTTCCAGGCCAGAAGCATAGAAAACAGAAGTCACAGGGACTGAGCAGCTCGGCCGTCCCGGGTGCCGAGGGTCATTTTTGTGTCCGTCTTGCACAGAGATCCTTTCCTTTCTCTGACTCTCCTTTCGCCCCCTCCTTTGCCACCTTGAGCTTCCTTATCCCCTTTTGAGTGTTAGCCCTCCCTGTGCCCCCCTTGGTCCTCCCCCCGAGCACTGCTCTTGGCTCTTCAGTTAGCTGTCCTAGTTTCTGTGTTACTTTAAACGTCTGAGCTGGGCAGGGAGTCCCCCGTGCACCCACATCAGTCTCTGCATGGGGGCCTGAGAAAGTCAAGGAAGGGGCCTGGGCTCTGTGTGGGTAGGGAGTAGGGTGTGAAGGAAGCCCCTGCACTGAATGGGGCTGGTTGGAAGTGGTCGCCATAATCTAGATGTGAGATGATGAAATCCTGGAGGAAGATGGTGGCTGTGGGACGGAAGGGATGATGTGGGAAGATCAGTGATGGAGGGGGAGTGGAGGAAGAGTTAATGCAAAGACAGTGAAGTGAGGTGGGTTTTGGGACTCTGTTTACTCGGTCACTTTTCAGTGAAGGATTTTAGTTGTTTACTTATTTGTGTTTACTTGTTTCAGTGAAGGACTTTAAAAGTTAAGACCCTCTCTCTCTAAAGTAGACGGGATCTCTGTTAAGCAGGACACGGGCAAGGTTTTTATTCAGTACTTTTAAAAGCTGCATAGAGTCTCAGGGTTTCGATGGCCTATTCCAAACATCGGTTGGGTACAAGGAGAGCAGTAATTAACGTCTTGCTTTCAGGTAATGAAACCAGACAAGAGCCTGATCAAACCCCTTTATGACCGATACAGAATCATCAAGCAGCTTTTGTCAGCGCCTTCCCTGATCCCCACCATTGTAAGTCTCAGCGCTACTAGAGCTTTTGCTTGCTTAGGAATCGGGGAGATAGTGATGGCGATGCAGACCACAGTGGGATGACCAGGCCAGGGGCGGAGAGAACAAACACGCAGTTTTTATGCGGGTCTCCTTGGGGTCACTACCTCTTTTGACCTTCCATGGCCGGTCTCTCATAATCCCATGGATATCTCAGCTGCTCCCAAGAGATACTTCTACATCCTTAAATGATGGCCCCTTGAGGATGCTCTTAATGCAGTTTTATTTGCTGCCTATTCCAGTTCTTCAAAGGCTTTATTAGAAAGCTAGGTAAAGGCCTTAGAAATGATCCAGTGGAACCTCCTTTCTTTACAGAAAAGGAAACTGATAACCAGGCAGTGAATCAATCAGTTAATCAATAGCCATTCATTGAGCATGTGTTAGGTGCCAGGCTCCAAGCCATATACTGTGGGGACAGAGGCAGAGATGAGATGACAGCCCTGGGGGTTATGGGCAGCACAGGTGGGACCCACAGAGGTGCTCTGCCTCCAAAGCCAGCAGGCCTTCTGCACACCAAGCTTTCAGATACCGAGTGTTTGGTAACTTTTCCTCCCTTCCTCCCTTTCTTTTTCCTTCCTTTCCTTGTATTTTTTCCTCCCTCCCTTCCTTCCTTCCTTTCTCCCTCTTTCCCTTCCTCCCTTGATTCCTTCCTTCCTTTTCTTCCTCCCCCTCTTCCTTTTTTCCCTTTTCCTTCCCTCCTTTACTTCCTTTCTGTTCATCCTTTTTCTTTCTCCCTCCCTCCCTCCCTCCCTCCCTTCCTTCCTTCCTTCCCTCCCTCCCTCCCTCCTTCCTTCCTTCCCTCCCTCCCTCCCTCCCTCCTTCCTTCCTTCCCTCCCTCCTTCCTTCCTTCCTTCCTTTCTCCCTCTTTCCCTTCCTCCCTCAATTCCTTCCTTCCTTTTCTTCCTCCCCCCCTTCCTTTTTTCCCTTTCTCCTTCCCTCCTTCACTTCCTTTCTGTTCTTCCTTTTTCTTTCTCCCTCCCTTCATTTTTTTCCTTTTCCTCCCTCCCTCCCTTCCTTTTCTTTTTCCTTTTCCTCCCTCCCTCCCTCCCTCCCTCCCTCTCTCCCTTCCTTTCTTCCTTTCTCCCTCTTTCCCTCCCTCAATTCCTTTTCTTCCTTCCCCTCTTCCTTTTTTTCTTTTCTTTTTTCTTCCTCCCTCCCTTCCATTTTTTTCTTCCTTTTTCTTCCTCTCTCCCTTCCATTCTTTTCTTCCTTTTTCTTCCTCCCTCCCTTCCTTTCTTTTTCCTTCTTTTTCTTCTTCCCTCCTTTCTCTTCCATGTAATAAGCAGGAAGAAGAAGACTCTGATGATGAGTGTCCCCGGGGCAGCCACCAGCCTTCCTTATCAGATCCAGTCTCCTGCTTGCCCATCAATGACCCCCTTCCCTTCCCCAATGATGACGCTGAGCCTGCTGCGGCCTTGCCTCTGGATGCAAAGAAGGAAGTCAGACATCCTGCCCTCTCCATGTCCAACCTGCACGAGGCCACCATGTGAGTGCTGCCCTTCAGGCTCTCTTGCTACATTCTGGGGCACCTCTGCCCCAGCAAGTGCCCAGCCAGGAATCCTCCTGCTCTCCTGGGGCTAGCCTTCTTCAGTTTACCTGTTAGGACTCAGAACGTGAACGGGCTAGCCCATCGATTTTCCTTAGCCTTCGTTATCTAGAATGAGCTTATAGGGGTTTATCCTTCGGGGAGATCCTCTTTGGCTTGCTCTGACCGTGCTGAGAGGAGTCTGCTGGGGACCACCCTGGCTAAGGACAGACAGAGGTCATTGCTGGGGAGCCGGCCACGCGGCGGGGAATTCTTTGGCTGGGGCCAAGTTTTGTTTGTAGTTTGTGGTTCAGTCTCGTGTGGTGAAACCCAACCGAAATCACGCTTGTGAGGCAGCGTTGCTGTGGTGGCCACATTTTGTGGCCAGCTGATGGGCAAGAAAGGAAGCCTTGCTCGGCTCTGGGCCAGGCTGCCTTCCTGTGTTGGATCGAGTTGTCCGGGAGTAAATGGCGTAACCCTGACCCTAAATGCCTCCCGACTCTAACCCTAAATGCGCTCCTTTCCGCCATGCTGTCCGCCAGGTCTTCTGACTCTGGGCTCCGTTTCTTGCCTCTGGCCAGGAAGTGACTCCTCTCTGGCCCCCTGCCTTAGCATCACCACCCAGTCTTGGCCCCCCCCCCCCCCCGGTTCCTCTTCCAGCCACGCTTTCCGTCCCTCCCTAAGAGGCTGGAGCGGCGCCTCGGTGCCAGAGGGTGGCTCTCTGTGCTTCTGCATGGCAGCCAAGGCTCCACAGCCTGCCCTGATTCTCCGGACTCCCAGGGAGCCCTAGGGAAGGCCCTCCGGACAGTCGTTTTCAGGGGGATCCGGCTCTCCCGGTTTGATGGGCCAGATGAGTGGGCTCGCTGGGTCTTGCCAATCAGTCAGCCTCTCTGCATTTCCCTTTTGCAGGCCGGTTTTACTGGACCATCTTCGAGAGACCAGGGCTGACAAGAAGAGGCTTCGGAGGGCATTAAGAGAATTTGAAGAGCAGTTTTTTAAGCAGACTGGACGGTAAGACCCGGCAGGCGCCTTCCCAGCATCCTTTGCCAGTGAAGCCTTGTTCAGAGCTGCAAGAGAATGAGCTGATAAGGTTGTAGGGAACCAGAGTCCCCCTAAAAACCAGAGATTATACTGGAGTAAACTCCCTGGTGGTGGCGGTGGTGTTTGTTGCTACGCTGCAGCAGTGACCAGCGTTTTACAGGGCAGCACTGGCTCCTTTTCTCCTCACAACTACCCTGGGAGGTGTAGGTGCTGTTGTGATCCCCATTTTACAGTTAGGGAGACAGTGCACGCTGGCACGGGTCTGAGGCTGGATTTGATGTCGGACCTTCCCAGTTTTAAGTGCTCCTGCATTCGTGCTCTCCATCGCACTGCCCAGCCACCCCACAAATGGCCCCAAGATGGCAGAGGTGGCTTTCATGCCGGTGGCCTTCCAAAGGCCGGAGACGTCGCCACACATCGCTTCCAGAACTCCTCCGGAGCCGCTGATCGCCGAGTTAAGCTTTTCTTGTCGATTTTTAGTACTTGTAGGCCGCCTTGCTGGGGAGGAGGAGGGCCATGAGCTGGGCTTCCATGGATCAAGCAGTAATTGAATACTTGGACTGGCTCGCTCTGCCCGCCCAGTGCTGGCCCTCCAGTGCAGCAGACGCTAAAGTAGCTCCTTCCAGGGCTGCCAGTATTTCCCTCTCCTCTTCTGTGGGCTTCGAGTGAATGAGCATTTATGAAGTGCTTTCTGTGTGTCCAGCGCTGTGCTGGCTGATGGATGTACCCAAGTGAGTGTCCGTCCCCTCATGGAGAGGAAGAGCCCAGAAGGGTGACGGGTGCAGCGCTGGGTGGATGGCGAGATCCGGGGCTCCTTGGGCCGGATGGCAGTGCCTCAGAGGGCGAACGCCGCCAGGACAGGTGATAAGGCCTGCTGTGCCGCGGGTTTGGTGGCAAGGCAGAGTGAGCCTGGCTGGTCCCCTGCTTCTCGGAAGGGCTGCGGTCGGTGACCCTCGGCTCAGCACGAGCCGCCACGTTGCCCTTGCTGACTGTGCCCCAGAGAAGGGGCTCGCTGAGCTCTCAGACAGGCCTGGGTAGCCTCATGCAAGGAGAGGGGCCTCGGAGGGAGAAGGACCTGCTGCAGGCTGAGGCAGAAAGACCGGACTTCAGCCCCCATTCCTTATCCCGCCTGCTGGGCAGTGAGTCCTGAAAATCGGGGTCAGGAGAGCCCACTGCGCCTGCCTCCTTGTGGCGAAGATGGAACGAGGTAACGGACCGAGAGCCATTGTCCCAGCAAGAGCCCCAGGAGCCTGTTTGCCTAAAAAAGGCAGGAACGGCTGAGCCCCTGGCAGCAGAAACGCATTCAGAAGCGCGTTGCTCAGAGGGTGGTCCTTCTAGTCATCTGCCTTAGAAGTGACGGGGGCCTGGATCCCAGGGCTGGGGAAACTGAGTCCAGGACTCAGGGAGGCCAGATGTTTTTGGTCCAAGGTCACCTGAGGACTAAGCTGCGGAGGGGGGGCTGTGCCCCCATTCCAGGCTCCGTTTGGACTCCAATGGACCTACAAGGGTACTGGACTGAAGAGGAACCGGGGACCAAGAGGGCTGTTCTGTGATGTGCCCGGGTCCCAGATCCCATTCCTGTGAGAGAGTGGGATAGAGACACAAAATGGGGTGGGGGGAGGAGGGAGGGAGAGAGATGGACAAGATGGGAGGAGGGAGAGAAAGGGAGAGAGAGACAGAGAATACACACACACACAGACAGACAGACAGAGAACCTTGCCAAAAGGGAGCAGGGCTCCCAGCATGCTGTAAACATGGCGGTCACTGTCCCCTCTGAGCCACTCTCTCTGGGCTCATTTGCCCCCTGTTGGAATGGGTTAACACACTGTTGACTTTGGCCTCTTTGGGTGGAGGGCACTGAGGGGGGCGTCCCCAGGCCTGGTGGCCTGGGCTTGGCTCATAGTCCTGCCCCCTCAGGGCTCTCCCCCACACCCAGAGCCTTTGGGGGGGGGATGGTGAGAAGTCTGCTTTCAGGGGCCCTTGTCTAGGGAAGGAAGGATCCGCCTCCCCAGAAGCTCACCCCAACGGAGAGGTACAAAAGACTGTCCCTCATCCATAGAGAGTGTCACCCCTTTGAGGACAGGGAGTGGTCTCGTTTCCAGGCTTATGGCACCGTGGCCCAGCTATGGCTGGCACACAAAAGGTGCTTAATAAATGCGCACTGGGCAGGTGGCAGAGGATGTTCTGTGGGGTCAGTCGGGCTTTCTGCCACTGTGCAGGGATTCTGCGTCCATGGCTTCTTGTGGCCAGGACCCTCTGGCTCTTGCTTAGGCAAGAGCGCCTCAAGTTGGGGGAGGGGAGTGGCGTTTATTAAGCCCCTGCTGGGTGCCCCCACTGTGTTATGTCCTTCACAATATGGTCTCATTGGTGGGATGGAGACAAATAGGGAGAACTCGTAGAAATGTGTGTCGGCCCCCTCTGAGGCCGGACACAGCAGGGACCCATTAGTACTGGCCCCCGGAACCCCACCCAGGTCCCGTTCACCAACCCTCTCATGCCAGTTTCTTGTGCCCCCACAATTCTGGCTCTGTCTAGAGGCCCGAATTTAAGCCAAGTGACCTGAAGCAATTTAGAGAAAACAAGTCAGAGATGAGGCCCCTTTTCACCCATTTTTTCCTGTTGGCCACTGCGCCATATTACTTGTGACACATCTGATTTCAGTGAAGTGGGTGATGCTTTAAAAACCTGCGTCAGCTTGGGATGTTCTTTTAATTTTCTTGGCTCTACAAGAGCAAAGCTGGGAATCTCTGATGTCTCTTATTGCCAGTGGGAAGAATAGGGGCCAGAGAAAGAGAAAGAGCATTTTCTGGAGGCTCTTTGACCTTTCATAAACATACTAATCTTGAAAGTTCTTTTTAATATAATTTTATTTAATATTAATTTAATTGTTAATTTAATTTAGTATTTAACTTTCCTGATTGATTGCAGTGAGTAGTTTTATGTTACCCCTAGTCTCCATTTCCAGGTCTCAAATATAAAATATTTTGCAAACAATTTACCATCTTAGCAACTGTTAGAACTCTAGCCTTCTGGGACCTGCAGCAATTGTTTGAATCTTGAAAACATTTCCTGACAACACAAATACTCTGAAGAGAAAGCAAATAATTTTTCTGACAGATGTACTCCAAGTCTACTTTAATGTGAATGGAAGCATAAGGATATAAGCTTTGGAATATGGAATAGAAAAATTCTTACACACGTCTAGCTTTAATTGAATTGCTATGTAGAAAGAAAATGCCACTTGAGACTTTTGGAAATTACCTCACCCAGAACACTACACAGTGGGACTAACATATCGAGCCATTTAGGTAACTATCTGGTTTGTCAAATGGTCAAATTAGGTATTTTAGATTCTGTAGACAGGGATGTCATTTCTAGTTGATGATTTTAATGTCTTACCAGTTCAACACACAATATTCTATATAGAAAACACAGAGTTACAGTGGGTAGTGCAGACTACAATAAGGAAGGGCCATTTTCTTCAGACTCTGAGGGGAGGCTTTTCTGCTTCCCATTTTTCTCTCTGTACTCTTCCACACGACCCTGGGAGGATCCCATGAGTAAACCGAAATGAGTCAGTCCCAAGGTGGCCTCCATGGAAAGGGCAGCCTGCCGTGTGAGGCGAGCTGCACCTTCCCTGGCCTGTGTGTGGGACCATCCCAAAGCCATCAATTTGGTGGGAGGCGGCGGCTTTTGTGACCTGACATGTTATGTCATCCTTTCTCCCCCTGCAGGAGCCCACAGAAGGAAGATCGGATTCCCATGGCGGATGAATACTACGAGTATAAGCACATAAAAGCCAAATTACGATTACTAGAGGTTCTCATCAGTAAGCAAGACGTGTCCAAAACTATCTGAGTTGGAAGAAAAGTCCTGATTGAATCCTTCCAATAGAGGCACCTTTTCTTGCCCTCTCCTTCCCGCTGGGTCGTTGGAACACGTTCAGAAGCACTTTAAGCCGTGGAGGAGAAAGGATGGTAAATGTGACACTATGTGGATGGGAGAAATTGAGAAGCTGCTTGTGGGAGAAGAATCCCCAAGTACGAGTTAGACCATTCCCAGCCCAGCACACTCTTGTTTTTTTGTTTTTTTTTAAAGGTTGATGTTGACTTTGGTTGATCTTACACAGATGCAACAACATGTTCCATTGTTGAGGGAGGTCACTCAGGAAACGAATCCAATTCAGTTTCTGAAGACAAAGTTAAAATTTCTTTGGGGGAAAACAAAGCAATAGAGGAGAATTTCTGGTTTTTCAAATAGAAAAGGAGTAGCATTGATAGTAAAATAGTTAATTACGCTTCTACTAGAAATTTTTTTTAGGTGGGCAAAAATCCACAGACATTCAATTGTCCTTTAATGTCTCCATTACCCTCCCTAAAATAACAGATCTTAGAATAGGTGACTGATGATTTTTGATTTCTCTATTCAAATTAGCACCTTATTTTTGCCTATGATTTGAAATTTTGTGTTTTCAATTACCAAAGCTCATTCTGACGGCATGCACTTTGTGAATTATCAAGTATTCTTTGTCTATACTTGCCAGATGTTTATATTAAAATATATTGCGTTCAAATTTGAAAATAGGTATTTTGGATAGCTAAGTGTATGTAGCATATAATTGAATCGCTGGTTATAATCGCTAAGCTTTTTGCTTTCTGAAACTCGGATTATATGACTATTTTTCCATTGGAAATAGGCATCTTTCTTAATGTTCTAAATGTAAACACTCTAACTTGGTGAGATCTAAGCATTTCCTCCCAAGCTGTGATTTCTTGTTTCTGGGCAAAAGTTAAGAGCTTTGTGATTGTCTGCCCCATTGTCTAACATAATACAGGAAATGCTTCAGAGCAATGGAGCTTTGGGGAAGAGGACCAGAGAGGAGGAGCCTGTCACATCACATCGAGTGTATGTTGTCCGTGCCCGATTGCCACTCTGTATGGAAACGACACGGCCCCATTCATTTTTGTTTTGCTCCAGAGTATACAAAATGGCAACCCCCCCTTTGGTCCCGATCGATCCCATTTGCATTTCTAGTGTATGTAACGTCGAAGCATGGTTCTGAAGAAATTCACATTTTCATAGTCTGGATGAGAAAAACGTCGACCACTTCACAAGTGGACTCTGTTTCATTTCCCTGGCTTGTTGTTTTCTGTGTATTGACTTGGTGTTTTATAACTTTTATGAATCAATAATCTCCTTCGTAAACTTGTTTAATTGAAATCCGTCTCTTAATAATAACAGGAACAGATACACAGCTACTTACTTGAGATTTACA
>JAJPUD010023529.1:0-19864 GCA_023553655.1 Myrmecobius fasciatus
ATCTTACATTTAGAACTTTAGACTTAGAACCTTAGTCTCTCAAACTTTAGACTTTCAGAACTTCAGACTTAGAATTTTAGACTATTAGAACTTTAGACCCTTAGACACTTAGAACTTCAGACTCTTGGAACTCTAAACTCTCAGAACTTTAGACTCTTAGAACCTTGGATACTTAGAACTTTAGACTTAGAACCTCAGAATCTCAGAACTTTAGACTTTCACAACTTCAGACTTAGAATTTCAGACCATCAGAACTTTAGACTCTTAGAACTTTAGCCTTAGAACCTCAGACTCAGAACCTCAGACTCTTAACATCTTAGATTCAGAATATTTGACACTTAGAACTTTTCTCAGCTCTTTAGGACTCCCAGAACCTCGAAATCTTTGGATTTCCATGAAAGTTCTTCAAGGATCCCCGGGGCTAAAGCTAGAGAGGAGGGTGAGCCAAAGATGGGGATTTATTCCCCCCCCCCCCAATCAGACTGAGATCAGCCAGCCAATCAGGAAGATGGAGAGCAGGGCGGGGTCTGCCCCTTCCCTACTTCCTGTCTGGGAAGGAAGTCCTCCCCCTTAACCCTGTGAGTCTTCAATCACCTGTCTATGGAGAACTGCACGTGGCCCTGTCATGTGTTCTCCTCAGAAGTAGGTGCTTTTTAAGGGGAGGGGGGAAGGGAGAGGCATGGGCAGGATGGGGAGACCTTGGGGGCCAGTGGGAGGGGCAACCTTTAACGCCTGCGGGATCCTGTGCTGCACTGAGGAAACCCCGCGTTTGGGGGGAGGGGAAGGGGGCAGTGATGGCGGGACCAGAGTAGCGATAAGAGCCCCACCCAGACCGCTTTTTAAAAAATGTTCAACATGTACAATTCTTATATATGAATTTCTACACTTATCACAAGGAAAATCATGTCAAAAAGGGGGAAATAAGAAATAAGCAAACAAACAACAACAGAAGGTGAAGCGTCTGCTTTGATTCACATTCAGTCCCCATAGTCTTCTCCCTGGATGGGAACGGCTCTCTCCCTCACAAGTCTGGGAAGTTGAATCACCTTGTTGAGAAGAACCATGTCCATCAGAATTGATCCTCATATAGTCTTGTTGCCATGTATAATGATCTCCTGGTTCTGCTCATTTCACTCAGCATCAGTTCATGCAAGTCTCTCCAGGCCTCTCTGAAATCGTCCTGCTGGTCGTTTCTTACAGAGCAATAATATTCCATAACATTCATATACCATAATTTATTCAGCCACTCTCCAGTTGAAGGGCATCCATTCAGTTTCCAATTTCTAGCCACTACAAAAAGGGCTGCCACAAACATTCTTGCACATGTGGGTCCCTTTCCCTTCTCTAAGATCTCTTTGGGATACAGGCCCAGTAGAAACACTGCTGGGTCAAAGGGTATGCACAGTTTGATAACTTTTTGGGAATAGCTCCAAATTGCTCTCCAGAATGGTTGGATCCGTTCACAGTTCCACCAACAATGTATCAGTGTCCCAGCTTTCCCACATCCCCTCCAACATTTATCATTATCTTTTCCTGTCATCTTAGCCAATCTGACAGGTGTATAGTGGTACCTCAGAGTTGTCAGAGCACTTTATATATATAAAGTCTTATTTTTCCCCAATTAGATATTTAAACAATTTTTTTTTACCATTTAAAAAAAAAACATTTTGAGTTTCAAATACTCTGCTTCCCTCCTTCCCCTTCTGGAGATGGTAAACAATCAGATCTAGGTTCTGCATGTGTAGTGGTGCATATCCTTCTCATGTGAGTCATTTGCTCAGACTACCTGGGTAGCAAGAAGATAACTAAGTCCTGGGCACAGCAAGCAGCCCTCCCCCAGCCAGAGGAGGATGCCTGCCATCTGTGCATAGGTTAGAGGGCAAAATCATCTGTCTTCCTGTATGTGAAGAGCTCTCATTTGGGAGGGGACTGGATCTTTTCAGCCTTGGCTCTAGAGGGGAGAACTTGGAGCAAGGGTTGGAAGGTACTTAGAAGTAGATTTAGGCTTAAGAAAAAGAAGTACAAAGTTAGAGTTATGCAAAAGTGGAATGGACGGTCTTGGGAGAGAATGAATTTCCCAGTCACTGGAAATCTCCAAGTCAGGATTGAATGGTTATTTCCTTCTGGAATGATATGCGGGGTATCCTCAGTTGGGAAGGAATTAGATTGGACGGCCTCAGAGTCTGTTACATTTTGTAACAATTTTGTAAAAGTCTGAGATTTTGTGAGATGATGGATAGTGGGAAATGGGAGATGGAGGTTGGAGGAATAGGGAACTAGCAGGAAATATGAAGTAAGAGAAGTAGGGGAAATGGGAGAAAAGGGGAGGATGGGTGCTTACTCAGTCACTGCCTGGCTTAACAGCCCCATCCTTCCTCACTTTTTTCTAGTAGCTGTTCCATGAAGGCCAAGACCACCTCATCTTCCAAGAAAAAATACTTCTATTTCCAGCTATTCCTGTTCCTGCTTTTGCAACTGTTGTTTACGCTGAGCCTCCTTTCATATTGGTACCTGCTCCCTCAGTCCATGCAGAAATATTGCCCCCCTAAGCAGGTAGCACCACCCATCACCCCGGTGTTCATCATCCTGCTGTGGACATGGCCTTTTAATGGGCTCTCCTCCATTCAAGGACTCCATTGCTTGGGCCCCTGGGCCAGGGAGGCAAACTGCCAAATCACATTGAACCGGACTTGGTATGAGCGGGCCCATGCAGTTATCATCCACCACCGGGAAGTGAGTTTCATGCCCTCCAAGCAGCTGCCTCCTGAGCCACGGCCTGCTGGCCAGCGATGGGTTTGGCTCAGCCTTGAGTCACCCAGCCACTTAGATAACCTGGCCGCCATGGATGGCCTCTTCAACCTGACTATGACCTATCGCACTGACTCAGACATCTTCACACCTTACGGATGGCTCAAACCACGGCAGGCACCGAAGAATAATTCCTTACCCCGACCTCCCTATCCCAAAACCAAGCTGGTGGCCTGAGTGGTGAGTAATTGGAATGAAGACTCCACACGGGTAAAATACTTCCGGAGGCTGAAGCCCTATCTGTCTGTGGACATCTATGGGAAACACCACATGCCATTGCCTGTCGAAAATCAGCAGGCAGTCCTGTCCATGTACAAGTTCTACCTGGCTTTTGAGAACTCTCAGCACCAAGACTACATCACAGAGAAGCTTTGGCGCAATGCCTTGGAGTCCTGGGCCATCCCCATAGTGTACGGTCCACCGAGACACAACTATGAGCGCTTCTTGCCGCCTGATGCCTTTATCCATGTGAGTGACTTCAAGAGCCCCCGGGAACTAGCCGCCTACCTAATGAAGCTGAATGAAGATGAGAAGCACTACTTGTCATACTTTGAGTGGCGGAAGCACCTGGAGGTGGTAACAAGGCCTGGCTGGTTCCAGGAATTCTGTAAGGCCTGCCGGATCCTACTGGAGCCACCCACATACCGGATCCTGCCGATGCTGTCCAAGTGGTTCTCCTGAGGTGCATCCCTCGGGTCCATAGCCCTTGGGTCTTCTAGTGGCAGGGGATATTCAAAAGAGGCGTGATGGAACATTGCCTTATTTTTCTCCCAATGGATATTTTGAGTGATGCCCTCTCTTAGTGACATCCTTCCAGTGGTGATGTTGGGTCACATACCCCATTGGTGACCACCACAGTAATGTCTCCCACTCGTGACCTTCAGTGGCGTCTCCCATTAGTGATCTTTGGTGATCTTTCCATCTGATGACATCTCCCACTAACAACCTTTGGTGATAATTCCCTCTCATGACCTTCGGTTATATCCTACACATGAGATTTGAGATTCTCCTAACTTTCAGAGACTTCAAAAGTGACCTTTGCTGTTTCTCACTAGTGATCTTGCCCACCAATAATCCCAAGAGAGTTTCTGTGGAGAAAAATTTCAGTAATATCTACCATTGGTCATTCTTCTGCTGCTGATCTTTAATGATATCCTCAATGATCTTTATTGATACTTAGCCCCCCAACCCCATGTATACACAGGAAAATTAAGACCCAGAAAGAGGAAGGGATTTAATCAGAGGGATACTCAAGGAGTTAAGCCTGAGCCTAGACTACAATCCAATTCCCTGACTTCCAGCCTACAGTTTTTCCCATGGCACTCCCTCTCTCAATGTGGCCTTGATGACACAAAGCCAAAGAAATACCTACTACCCTGAATGTCAGGGATGCAAAGCAGTGGTGGGATATGCAAATAGCAACAGAGGCAAGCACCATGCTGACTTTTGTTGTTGGTCAGTCCTTCATTCATATCCAGCTCTTTGTGAAGTCTGTCCAAGCTTATTCTCATTGCTTCCATAACACTCTCTATCCATATCATCCCTCTGCCACCTCCTTTTCCTTTTGACTTTGATCTTTTCCAAAATCAGGGGCTTTGCCAAGGAGTTCCATTTTCTCATTATATGGTCAAAGTATTTAATTTTCAGTTTCAGTGTTTGATTTTCCAGTGAATAGCCTGAATAACATATATATTGTGTTTTTATTTTGTTAAGCATTTCCCAATTTCATTTTAAACTGATTTGGGAACACCGGAGCAAGTTTGACACCTCTGGGCTAGAAGACCAGCCTGAGCCAAATGATGAAATACAATAGGAGGAGATGTCAAGTCTTACAACCTGGGTTAAAAACCTCAACTTTGATGCTATCCACATTCAGATAAAGAAGTATGGAGTCTACTTTTTGTGGTGGCAAAGAATTGGAAAATGAGTAGATGTACATCAGTTGGGGAATGGCTGAATAAGTTAGGGTACATGAAAGTTATGGAATATTATTATTCTATAAAAATGATGAACAAATTGATTTTAGAAAGGCCTGGGAAGATTTGCATGAACTGATGCTGAGTGAAACAAGCAGAACCATGAATACATTGTACATAAGAACAGCAAAATTGTGTGATGATCAACTATGAAAAACTTGGTTCTTCTCAGTGGTTCAGTGATCCAAGGCAATCCCAATAAACTTTGGATAGAAAACACATCTGCATCCAGAAAAAGATCTATGGAAATTGAATGAAAATCAACACATGCTATGTTCACTTTTTTTTTCTCATGGTTTTTCCCATTTCTTCTGATTTTTCTCTCCCAACATGATCCATAAAGAAATGTGTATTAAAAAAGTTAATATACACATAAAAAATAAAATATATATGTGGGGAAAAAAAGAATGATGGAATCTGACTGCAAATTTAAAAAGTGTTTTTTTTCATTGTTTTTTCTTTCTTGCCGGTTTTCCTTTTTGTTCTGATTCTTTTTTCACAAGATTAATGTGGAAATAGATTTAATATGATTGTTCATGTATAACCTATATCAGATTGATTGCTATCTTATGGAAGGGGTAGGGAAGACTCTATTGTTTTTGAGGGTACCAACAGCTTCCCCAGCCATCCAGGTTCACAGGCTAGGTATAACCAACTCCTCATTGTCTTTCACCTCTCCTTATTGGATCGTTTTGTCAGTCAATAAGAATTTGCTAAATCCCTACTATGTGGCAGGCACTGTGCTAAGTGCTGGGGTTACAAAGAAGGGCAAAAGATGGCTGGCGTTCCCATCAAATAAGGAAGAAAACAATCAACATTTATTAAGCACTTACTATGTGCCAGGCACTGTGCCAGTGCTAACAAGCAGAGATATACATATATATGTATACATATATATACATATATATAGATAAGCTATATACAATTTTAATAGGAAACAATTGACAAGAAAAGGCACTAGGCTTGAGGGAGATTGAAAACGGACCCCCCCCCCAGGGGAGCCAGGAGGCAGAGAGGAGGAGGAAGGGCATTCCTGGCATGGGGAAGAGCCTGAGCTGAGCCATGGAATCCAGGAGATCAGTGTCCCTGGCTCAGAAATATATGACGTGGTGTAAGAAGAGGGGCTAGGTTATGGAGGACTTCGAATGCCAAACAGAGCCCTTTGTATTTGATCCTGGAGGCCAATGGGAGCCACACTGGGTCTGTTGAACAGGGAGATGATGCAACATGCACTGAGGAAAACCACATTAGCACAGAATGGAGGGTGGGCTTGGGGTGGCAGACCCCCAGCAGCTACTGTAGCTGTCCAGGGGAGGAGGGCCAGCCCCAGTGTCCGTGAAGGGAAGGGACGTATTCAAGAAATGTGGTAGAGCTGAGATTGCAGGCCTTGGGGATGTGGGGCTGGTGGTGAGAGTGGGGGAGACCAGGTGAGGCCTTAGGGACAAGTGGCCCTCAGGATGACACCATTGCAAGAGCCTGCAGGTGGCCCTCTCTGCCTCAGGCCTCTCCTCCCTCCAACTTATCCTCCACTCGGCCTTGGTCTTCTTAAAAGCCTGATCATGTCATTCCCCTCTTAGACAAGCTCCTGGCTCCCTGTCACCCCCAGGACCAAAGAGAGAACCTTCTCATCTCTTGCTACTCTCCTGCTTTCCAGGCCCTGCTACATGCTCTCTGACCCAGGGACTTGGGTCCCTCTCCCATTTGCCAGTGTTTTTTGGCTGTCCCTCATGCCTGGATTCTCCCTCCTCCTCTCCACCTCCTGGCTTCCTCACACTGATCATAAAGTCCTGCCTTCTATAAGCAGTCTTTCCCAGTCCTGTTAATCTTAGAGCCCCCTTCTCTTTGAGACTGCCTCTGATTTGTTTGCACATATTGTTTGCATGTTGTCCCCCCCATAAGCAGCACTCGTTTTGCCTTCTTTTGTATCCTCAGTGATCGGCACAGTACCTAGGCCCATGGTAAGCACTTAATAATCTTTGACTTGAATTGGCCCTTGATTAATCCCCTAACCTTATGGGATCCACACTTTACAAACTGGGAAACTAAGGCCTGTTTACATTGGTCTCGCTGAGATCAATGAAGTTTCCTTCCTCTGTAGTCAGGGAAGACTCCCTGGAATAAAATCATAGACCCTGGAAATTCTCTAGTCCACCTCTATCTTTTGACAAGAGGGGATCCTGTGGACCAGAGAGACAAAATCACTTGCCTAAGGTGACAGAAAATAAATTCAAACCCATGTCCTGTGACTTCAAATTTAGCTCTCTGCTCTACCAAGCAGGGACCAGGTTGGCTGGGTTCAGTGCCTGCCACATAGATGTTTAATAAAGAGTTATTGAATTGAAGATGAATTGAAGATGAGGAGGGATCTCCTTATTCCCAGGCTGCCTGTTTCTAAATGTGTCTCCTCCCAGATCTCAACATTATTGGAAGAAATCACTTTGGCTGAAAGTTCTATCAGAAGCCATCATTATCAATCATGAAATAGTAATATTGGAAGAGAATTCATAGATAATCTGGTCTACCCCATACCCCAAAAGGCACCCCCCTGTAACATACCCAACCAGCAGTCCTCTCTTCCTGAAGACCTCCGGGCAGGAGATGTTGAGTGGGGAAAGCAGTCCCTACCTCTGAGCATTTCCAAATGCTCATAAATGAGCATTTCCTGCCCTCAAAATAGAATTCGACCCCATAGGGGGAAAAGAGCAATAGGGCAGAGATGGGGACTGTAAGAGTCCATGCAAAGCAGAGAGCCCTCCTTGAGGCTTAGGGGTGAGGTGGGGTGCCTTTCTTGGTGTTCTGGAGGTTGGTAATGACTTCCAGACCAACCTTGAGTGTTCTGGAAGCAGGAAGGGCAGAGTCACCCCGAAACAGCTCCTTCTGGGGCTCAGACTACTGTCATGCTTCAGAGCCCCTCAGAGGATGGACTTAGGGTGACATATAGGAACCCCAGCAGGGATAAGGGGAGCAGGAGTGGGAAGGGAGGGAAACAGACCAGGATCAGAGAGCACCAAAGAATATCTGTCTATATCTATATTATGTATGTGTCTGTCTGTCTCTCTGCATTTCTGGGTGTGTGTATTTGTGTATGTCTTTATGTGTATATATTATATATATTACATGTATATATCTACATGTTTCTACATCTATGAGCACTTGTTAAATGTTTGTTGACTGACTGAATACATCTGTTTCTTTATACATTTCTTTGTGTTTTACCTATTTTAGCTTGTGTTTCCTCTCTGGCTTTCTCAGGACTGGAGCCTGGGTGGGAACTCGGGGATGGGGTAGTGGGGCGGTAACAGGGGTTTTGCTAGATGAACTAGGATCCCACCTTCCATACACCCTGGGGGCCTCTAGGCCAGCTGAAATCAGGCTATGGGAAGGCACACGGGAAAACCTTTCCCTCAGCCCATGTTCTGGAGATGCTCTGGCCCAGGGCCAAGGTTTCCCCTCAACTGCCAATGTGGGCTGGGGCCCAGAATGGTGGGGCCTCCTGTTCACCCCTACAACTTTGGGCTTTTCTAAGGCTCCCTAGGGCTCGCCCCATCACCCTCATTCCAAGGATGGGGAGTGGGACAGACACTATAGCTTATCTCCCTCCAGTGGCTGAGACCTCTGCAGAATCAGCAGAAGGAGGTTCCTGAGAACCCCAGTTTTAAACCACAGCTTGACCACAGCTCTTGCAGATTCAGACCTCAGGCTTGAGGACCAGTGGGAATGGGACCTTCCCAGCCAAGCTCACAGAGAGGGCTTCCCACAGCAGACCACCCTGGTGGGCCTGTCTAAGGGGCGGGCCCCCCACTGTCTTTGCCAGCAATGTTCACACTGACTTTTCCCTCTTTCCCCACAGGAGGAGTTTAACAAATCATAGAATGTCAGAACTGGAAGGGATATTTGGACACAGAACACAGAATATCAGAACTTGGAAGGCCCTTAGAACACAGAATGCTAGAGCTAGGAGGGCCTTTGGAACATAGAATGTCAAAGTTATGAGGGACCTTAGGACATAGAACTTAGACTGTCAGAGCTGGGAGGGCCCTTAGGACACAGGATGTCAGAGCTGGGAGGGCCCTTAGAACCCAGGATGTCAGGGCTGGGAGGGCCCTTAGAACCCGGGATGTCAGAACTGGGGGGGGTGTCCTTAAAATTTGGGATGTCAAAGATGGGAAGGTCCTTAGAAAATGCAGGAGCTGGGGTCACAAAGAGTCAGCCCCCATTGAAAAAAGATTGACTCTGTGGTCAGGCCAGGACTACATTCAATGGTTCTGTACTTCTGGATGCCTTGCTTCTGTCATAAGATTTCGCAGGAAGGGCTCAGGGGTCCTCTAGCCTGGGCCTCCAATTGACAAAGGAGGAAGCAGGAGCTCTGAAGGGCCACCCAGCTGGTGTCAGAATGGGGATCCCAGGTCCGTAGCCTGAGGAAGGCGTCTGGTCCAGCTCCTGAGGCCCCAGGGAGGCCAGGGCCCTGCCCAGTGTCCCACAGACAATCCCTCAGAGCCCCTTTCTTCTGGTCTGCCTTCAGCACTCTACCAGGCTAAGTGAGCTTTTAGAGTTGGGTGGAGGGTTGCAGCCTCCCCAAGGGAACAGGTCCTTCAGTCTCACCAGCCTAGGCACAGGCTTGCTCTGGGTCCGTTGGGTCCCCAGCTGCTGGGGCCCTGGGCCCAGCTTCCTATCGCTGCACATCTCCCCACCCTCCCCCAATCCCCAGGGGCCCTGTCTCCCTCCTACTCCAGGCTCTGGCCGTGGGAGCAGGCCCATCTCCTGTGCCATGGGAAGATGGATTGGGTTTTGCCAACAGTCCAGAAATCTGATACCCCCCAGAGGCCCGGGACTGTCAGGAATCGGGGCAACAACAGCACAGAAATAAAACCTGGGCCCTTCTATCTGGGAACACTCATAAATGTCCTGTCCCCCTCCACCCCCTTGCTCAGCCCCAGGGGCCAGCCCCAGCAGGGGGATGGGTCTCCATTTAGCCAGGCGCCACCACCGGCTTTGGCCCCACACTGAGTCGGGTACTCTGGGGCCCAAACAATTCCCCCCCCCCCAGGCCCTGGAGGGAGAAAGGAGGTATTTTTAGCCCAAGAAAGGAGATGGTTGATTTAGAATTTATTTGGGGGCTGAGAGGAAGGGAGGAAAGCTGCTAGGGTGGAGCAGGGTGCTAACTGAAAGGTCTGGGAGCTGGGAAACCAAAGCCCTTAATGGATTGTGCAAACTGGGCAAATCCTCCTCCCCCTCCGGGACCTAGCCGCTCCCTCTGTAAAATGAAGAGCTTGGCCCAATCTCCAGATACCCTCCCTGGCACTGAGGCAGGAGAAGAGCACCCCATTGGAACCTGGAAATGGGGAGATCCAAGTTGGGATCCCGGCTCAAGGCTTCGGCCACAAGACAGGGCTGCCTCCATCTACCTCACAGTCTGGGCCAGGAAACCCACCCCGTGCTTCAGAAAAATCAGCTCTCCTTCAGTCCCCCAGCTCTTTGGCAAATGTCTGGTCCTCTCTGGGCTTGCGAGGAAGCTGGCCTGAGGATGGTCTGGAAGGCCGCTCCAACTTTAAATCCTGTGCTCCTATGATTGGGGTTCTTTGCCACCAAGGCACCCCTAAGCACTTGTGTCTCTGGTTGGAGCCCACAGACCTCAGTACCCCCTCCCCAGAGCTTCAGCCTCGGGGCAGGGAGAGTGAAGGCCGGAGCAGAAGGTGAATGGGGTTGGGGATAGCCCCAAAGGGAGCCTCCAACCCACTGAACTGGCTCCAGCCCCAGGGTAACCTGGGACTCCGAAAAACAAACCAAGCAACCCAAACCACTCACTCATTGGGAGTGTTGTATGATTGCCTCCCTTCTCTGGACTTGGGCTTTCCTGAGGGAAGGAGGAGGATGAGGGCTGGTCTTGGGTCCCAGAGGATGTGGACAGTTAGTGGTAAAGGGAGAGGAACCTGATCTGAAACCGTCCCCCTTCCTCACTCTGAGGGACACTGCTCCAACCGCCCCCTTCCTTTCTGTGTCTGTTCTAAGATATTTCTCTCTTAATTATTCTGCCTTCTTATCACTCTAATGAAAACTAGCCCAGCCCCATCCCTTCCTTACCCACTCAGTGGAACTCTTACTCCTTCCGTCCCATTCCCTTATTTCGTCCATGGAAACTCTATCCCAGCCATCCCACTTCCAGGGTATGGTTAGGTAAGGGGAAATTCTTAAAGAACCGGGCCAGGAGCAGGGAAAGGGAAGGAGGGTTCAGACCAGGGTCCCTGGGGCTTTCACAGCCTGTGGGGCCGTTGGGCCCAACAGGAAGTCCTCCTTCCCCCTTGTGTCCGCCTTAAGGTCAGCTGTCTCCTCTCCCTGACCTGTATCATCCTCCCAGGCTAGAAGGAGACGGACAGAAGTATCCACTGATATTTTATAGAGATAGAGATATTGCGAGATTCACATATATAGAATATCATCTCCTGTACAAGGTCAGTTATCAATGAAGTATATACAATCAGGCCTGGAAGGCCACCGGCTCCTGGGACGCCAACCCCGTCTGTCCTCTGTCCGTCTCAGGGCCCCATGTGCCCCTCATGCCTCGCCCTGGCTGGGACCCTGACCCGGGGGGGTCCAGAGGATGGGGCGCAGGGTGTGTGGCCAGGCTTCCTGAGGAGGGTCCCCGCGGCCGGGGTTCAGAATGGCCGCTTCTTCAGCAGGGTGGGCTGGCCAGGGAGGGGGTCGGAGGGGTCAGCTTGCCCCACAGCCTGTGGGGGCCTCCCATGGGCCCCCCGCAGCCCCCCGGTGAGGTAGACAATGCGGGCCCCGGGGGCTCTCACACGCACCCGCACTCCTTGGCTGACAGTTCGCTGACCGTGTGGTAACGGTTCCGGGAGTCCAGGAAGGACACTTCTTCCTCATAGGCCAGGGGCCGGCAGCAGGGCCGCGCCCGAATTTTCTCCTTCCGCACGCGGCGCTGCTGCCGCAGGCGCCGCAGCCCGAGGTCATAGATGCGAGCCGCGGCCTCACAGGTGCCGCTGCAGTATCGGAAGAGAATGGTCTCGTCTGACACGTAGCCAAGGCCAAGTTCGCTGACGCTGACCTCCAGCTCCCGCAGGCCGCAGGGCTGGTGGCGGAGCCGGGCCCGCTTTCGCCGAGCCCCGGCCTGGCCCGGAAAGGGCAGCGCGTGCCCTCCGGAGTGCCCCGAGGGCCCGGACCGCTCCACGAGCGCAGAGATCAGCTCCTGGATCTCCCCTTCTGTGTAGCTCTCAAACAGGGCTCGGTCTGCAGGGGGAGAGAGACGGGAGACGGGGGTCAGGGGGCACGGCAGTGTGACTTTGGGGGGCCCTGGGGCAGATAAAGCAAGCCGGAGCGGCTCTTTGGGGGAGCCTGGAACCGGGAAAGGAGAGGGTGCCGGGGATGGCTGAGCAAGCGGCCCGGGAAGGTGCCGGGGTAGTATTATTATATAAAACAAGGAGGAACAGGCTGGTTTTAGAAAGGCCGGAAAGTTTGACACCAACTGATGCTGAGCGAAACACGCAGAACCGGGGGTCGCGCGGACACAGGAGGAGCCCGAATGCGCCATGAAAGCCCTGGTTCTGCTCGGCGATCCAAAGCAAGCCCCCAGACTTGGGGCACAAGCTGCCATCCGCATCCGGAAAAGAACTAAGGAGACTAACTTCTTTTCCCTTTTCTTTTTTTGATCTCTCTCAGGGTTTCCCCTTTTGCTCTGCTTTTTCTCTCCCAGCATGATTCATAAAACAAAAATAAATAAATAAATAAATACCCAACTTAAAAAAAATGCTGGAGCTGGAGCTGGGAGACCTGGGTTTGGAGGTGGCCTGGGCCGCTGAGTGGCTGTGTGACCCTGTCTCAGTTTCCTCAATTATGACATGCGAGAATAAGAGCACCTAGCTGCCAAGGTGGTTGTGCGGATTAAATGAGATTATTTGTAAAGGACTCAGCACAGTGCTTGTCACACGGTAGGTACTTAATGTGTCCTTCTTTCCCTTCTTCCTTCCTTCCATCATCCTTTTCCTTTTTCCTTTCTCCCTCTTTCCCTTCCTTCATCCTTCCCTTCTTTCCTCCCTCCTTCCATCCTCCCTCTCTTCTTTCCTTCCTCCATCCCTCCTTTCCCCTTCCATCCTTCATTCTTCCTTCCTTTTTTTCTTCCTTCCCTCTTCCCCCCACCTTCCGTCCATCATCCTTCCTTCCTCCTTCCATCCTTCTTCCTTTTTTCCTCCTTCCTCTCTTCTTTCCTTCTTATTTTCTCCCTTTTTTCCTTCCTTTCCCTCCTTCCCCCTTCCATCCCTTCCTCCCTCTCTTCTTTCCTTCCTCCATCCCTCCTTACCTTTCATCCTTCTTTCCTCCTTTCTTCCATCCTTCCTTCCTTTTTTCCCTTCATTCTTCCTTCCTTTTTTCCTTCCTTCCTCTCTTCTTTCCTTCTTTCTTCCTTTCCTTCCCTCCTTCCTTCTTTCTTTTCTTTTTTCCTTTCTCCCTCCCTCCCTTCCTCTCCCTCTCTGGATCTCATTTTTTCGAACAGTTAATAGATGTCCCAGAGAAACAGGTTTTGGTGCAATACCAGATTTGGATTTGGAAGAAGCCTTGTTGCTTATCTAGTCTTACCCCTTCTTCATTTTACAGACAAGGAAATGCTGAGGTTTGGAGAGGTCCAGACATTGGCCTGAGGTCACAGTTCTAGGATCAGAGCAGGAGCTGGAAGCTGGTCTTTTGAGTAAATGTGAGGCCTGGGTCCTTCCCAAGGTAATACATCACCTCTTGTGGGGCACAAGGGCTGTCCAACTCCACTATCTCATTTACAGAGGAGGAAATTGAGGTTTGAGGTTGGGAAGAGGATTTCCCAGCATGTCACAGGTTGGCAAAGCCCATTCGCACCCTGGCCGTCCAGCTGCAAGTCCAAGGCCTCCTTCACTCCATTGGTTCCACTGTCTTGTTGAGTCTGATCCTGATAGTGCCCTGTCTAGCCAGGACCAAGCCCAGCCAGCGGCTCCTGGCCGTGGCAGAACCAGTGGGGGTGGCCACCTCTTAGGGAGCCGTTCCTGCCAGCTCTCTGTCCCAGACACTCCTTATTTCCAGAACTTATATCCCTGTGGAATGTCCTCTGGGCCTGAAGCCCTCGCATCTGTGGGGACCCAGCTGGTTCACGGCTGACCCTCCATCAGCTGCATTTCTCCTCCCTTGCGGCCTGTTTCCAGAGAATGGGCAGCAGAACAACTGCCCCATGGCTCTGCAAGGGCGAGATTTCTGGGGCAGCTGGAAAAGGGCCAGTCAGGAGCAGCAGGGCCAGCACTCCCAGACCAGGATAATGAACCCTCCTGTTTCTCACCTATGCACACTTAATGGTCCTTGGGACCCTTAGCCAATGCCAAGTCCTGCCCCAAGGAGAGCAGGGAAGGGGCCATTTGTCCTCTCTTACGGAGAGGGCACCAAGGCCCAGAAGGGGCAGTCCCCTTCCTTCCCTGTAAGTCCAGGAGGGAGGAGGTGGGGGACAGAACAGATGAACCCTGAGATTCCCTCCGGCCCTCTCCTTCTCTGTAATGGGAAGAGTTCTAGTCCTGAAAGCTGGATTCTAGTTCTAACTGCCTGCACGACACTGGGCAAATCCTCCCCATCTCTGGGCCTCAGTTTTCCCATTTGTAAAATGGAAGAGTTGGACTAAGTGGAATCAAATTTCCTTTTCAGCACCGATGAGCCCTAAGGGAGCGATGTGATTGGTGAGACCTTAGGGAACTTAGAAGTGCAAACCCCTCATCTCCCAGACTTCCCAAGGATAGACAAGTTACTGTGACTGCAAGTTACTGCTGCTGGGTATCAGGTGGTTTCTCCATTTGTCACGAGGCTTCTGCAAGGTCCTCCCCACACAGAGGGCCACCCAGGCTTAGAGCTCCCATTCTGCCCTGCCCCAGCCTGCTTTTTCCACTCAGGGATCCCAGACAATTAGGATTTACCAGTGGAGCACAAGGGCAGGAGCTGGAACACAGCCCTGTTGGTCCTTTGTGGCTCAGGGAGGAAATCCTAGGATTAGGCAGACTCTCCTCCCGCCAGAGGCAGCACAGGCCACACCTGGATTTCAAAGGGAGGAATAGAAAAGCCAGGCGGGCCTCAGGCCTCTGCTCTGGGATGGTCTTCTTGGAGATGGGATGGGAGAGTCTCTCGGGCAGCCGGACCCTGTCAGGTGCAAGGTGGGTCAGGGAAAATCTCAGAGGAAAAGCCCACAGAGGCAGGAAGCTGTCAGCATCTGGGGATGCAAGGTGGGGGCACTTAGCCCGGACCCCTCTGGCAGGCAAGAAGCTCAGGATGCTCTCAGATGTGTGGAATAAAATGCACAGTATTGCAAAGAAAACAAGAGGGAGAGACAGAGTGAGTGAGTGAGTGTGTGTGTGTGAGAGAGAGTGTGAGAGTGAATATGTGTGTGAGAGAGAATGAGAGACTGTGTGTGAGAGTGTGTGTGAGAATGAGTGTGTGTGAGAGACAGTGTGTGTGTGTGTGAGTGAGTGTGTGTGTGTGTGTATGAGTGTGTGTGTGAGACAGTGAGTGTGTGACAGAGTGTGTGTGTGTGAGAGACAGTGTGTGTGTGAGAGAGAATGAGAGAGTGAGTGTGTGTGTGAGGGTGTGTGAGAGTGAGAGACAGTGAGTGTGTGTGAGACTGTGTGACAGTGAGTGTGTGTGTGTGAGTGAGTGTGTGTAAGAGACAGAGTGAGTGTGTGTGAGTATGTGTGTGAGAGACAGTGTGTGTGTGACTGTGTGAGAGAGAATGAGAATGTGTGAGTGTGTGTGAGAGTGTGTGTGTGTGACAGTGTGTGTGTGTGAGAGTGTGTGTGACAGAATGAGTGAGTGAGTGTGTGTGTGTGTAATGTGCATTATATACACACATACACGTGTAACACACACACATCTAAACAAACGAGTCCATGGCCCCCAGATTCCGAATGAGCCGGAAGAGCAACGGCTATGACAGCAAAGGCACCGTAAGGACAGTTCTGAGCTCTGTACGGCCACAGCCAGCCCTGATTCCAGAGGAGGAAACCCGCTGCCCAGCCCCCTCATGGCGGGGACGGGCTCGGCGGACTGAGACACGTTTTTGGACGGGGTCGGCCTTTGTTTAGAAGGGTCATTCATCTCTGCTACAAAGTTTTCTCCCTTAATTTTTCAGTGGGAGCAGGAAAAGAGGTGGGAGGGAGAGACAATAAAATTAGACAGAATGTATCATTATTTTTAAAAGGACGCCCACTCGACCGTGGAGTCTCTCTCCGTCCTTGTCCCTTTGGGGCTCTCTCTGTCTCTTCGCCTATATCTCCACTGTCACCTTTCTTTTGTCACTTTTGTCACTGAGGATCGGAGCTGGAGGGGACCCGAGTGACTGTCTAATTCACCTTTCCCTCAGGAAACGAGTCCCAGAGAGGGAAATCCAATTCAATGCAAGCATTTATTAAGTGCAAGACGCTGGAGTAATATGCACACTTAGGCAGCACTTGTGGGTTTGCAAAATGCTTCACTTCAGCCCCTCATTTGAGCCTCGGAGCCCCTCTCTCCTTGATCTCCACCTCCTTCACCCCCCTCCAGGAGGCAGGCTCTCCAGATAATATTACAGCCATTTTAAAGATAAAGAAACTGAGGCTCAAGGAGTCAGATGTCCTGCCCAGGATCAGACTGTACAGGACTGGAACGGGGCCTTCTGGACTCTAACCATTAAGCCAACCTGCCCCTCCAGAAGCTCAGACCGCGGAGTTAGGCCCGGAATCCTAGAACCGCGGGGCTCCGCTAGTGTCCTTAGATGCTTAAACTGAGGTGACAGAAGGGAATAGTCTCACCCAGAATTATATGTGACCCGCCACGTCTCACTCCCCCCCCCCCCCCCCCCTGTCTCTCTTCCCCCTTCTTCCTTCCCCTTCCCTCTGCGAGGGACTCTGGAGTTACCTGTAGCGGCGTCACTAAGCCTCCCGTGAAACCGAGGGGAGAGGAGGGATAAGGGGGACAGACTTCTGCTGGGGGCCTGGCCAGGGGGAGGAGCCCTGGCTCCTTCAGAAAGGGCCGGACTGCAATGGCTCCTCCTCTGCTCGGGGGCCATTCTGTTTGCCCCAATCTCTAGTTCCCTGGGGAAGAGGCGCGGGGAGCCCTGGCTGCGGTGTGCGTGTCCACGCCATCCGAGCGTCCCTGGAGGGGCGAGGGCGGGGGGAGGAGGGGCCCTCCAAGCGTGTCTCGTAGTGGGGCCCCCAGGGAACTGGCCAGGGGCCTCTCGGGGAGGAATCCCCAGCGAGCGGCCGTGTGTGCACATGTGTGGCTGGGACAGGAGGTGGGGCCCTGGGGCTCCCCACTTTGGGCTGTGTGTGCTCGGGGCCCGGGGTGGGCGCACCCCTCGGTGGCCGGCTCCGCCGATGGCTCTGCCCTGGCTCAGGGCCGGCCTGTCCCCCCTCTCCCATAATGCCTGCTCCCCTGGCCGGGCTGCACCCCGGAGACCGGGCCCACAGGGGCCGGCAGAAGTCGGCTCCTTCCCCAAGCTCCCTGAAGGCTCCTGTTTCCAGGGCTCCATGTGGGCTTCCACTAAGTCTCTGCCCTTGGAACGCAGACGTTCTGGATTGTTTAGTGCCCAGGACACGCTGGTTCTGGGCTCTGGGGTGTCCTGCCTGGCTCCGCCCCCCCACCCTCTGTCTGGGTAAGCAGGTGGCTCCGCTTGGCCCCAGGGTGGCGTGGGGGGGGGCAGGGGGAGAGACCCTGCAGGGCACATGATGTGCTGTCTGAATCCGGCTGGGCGGGGGCAGGGAAGCCAGAGGGACAGATGGGACGGCGGCCTGTCTCTCCCCAGGCTGGGCGGAGGCTGCCCCCCACGGTGCTCCTGGCGGGGGGACACTGCCCTCATCACCCAGATCTGCTCCTACACGTGTGGTGCCGTGAGCAGGGCCCGGACTCTGACCCTGGCTCTGCCCTGGATGCATCGGGTGGCCATGGGCACTTCTCACAGATCGGCCTGTTTCTCTGGCGTAACAGGAAAGGGATGGACGTGCCTGAGGGTCCTTCTGGCCCACTCTGTGTCCTGAGGGCCTTCCAGCTCTGGGATGTCCCTCCCAGTGCCAGCACTCCAAGTCCCGTGTTCTAAGGTCTCCTTCTGGCTCGTTCTATGTTCTAAGCTATGTTCCAGCTCTGGCCCTCTGGGATGCCCATTCTCAGGCCCTTCCAGCAGCAGCGCTCCAAGTCCTGTGTTCTAAGGTCTCCTTCTGGCCTGTTCTATGTTCTAAGCTATGTTCCAGCTCTGGCACTCTGGGATGTCCATCCTTCTGGTCCATTCTATGTTCTAAGCTATGTTCCAGCTCTGACACTCTGGGATGTCCTTCCCAGCGCCAGCGCTTTAAGCCCTGTGTTCTAAGGTCTCCTTCTGGCCCATTCTATGTTCTAAGCTATGTTCTAGCTCTGGCGCTCTGGGATGCCCATTCTCAGGCCCTTCCAGCACCAGCGCTCCAAGTCCATTGTCCTAAGGCCTTTTGTCTCAGTCTGGGAGCTCCAGGCCCGAGCTTGCCGGCAGCTTGACCTGCACACGGCCGCACACCTGGGCCAGGGGGAACAATGAGTCCCAGAGGCCGGGCCGGGCCGTCCTGGGCCCTGGAAAGGTGTCAGAGGCCGAAGATGCTGCTCCAGGGCTCTGAGTCTCTGGGAAGGGGCGCCCCGGCCCCTGCCTTGTCTCTGGGGCAGCTCTCCAAGCTCTGCCTGGGGCCCCTCCGGGCCTTGGCCCCCTGCCCACGGTGTAAAAGTTGTTCCCTGTGTAAGCCACAGCCCCAGGAAGGCTTTCTAAGCTCCTGCCTGCGGCGGGGAAGGAAGTGTGGCTGCCTGTGCGGCTCCGTCCTGTTTGTCAATTGTGAATGCAATAAAGCTTGATTGTTTTATGTGAAAGGGCAGCTCAGGGCAGTGCGGGTAAAGCAGATGGCACCGCACCCATGTACACGGGAGCACCGCTGTGGTGTCCTCGGGGAGCACGGACACCTGCGGGCACCGGCCGGGCAAGGGGGCAAGTGCACAGGGGGATGACCCACGCGTGGGCATGTGTGCTGGGACCACCCCTGCCCGGACGCACACGCCTGCCCCTGCCCCCCAGCTCTCGTTCCCGTGCTCTGCAAATACGCGTGTGTACATGCCCAGATGCTGCGTGGCAAGCGTGCACCCTTCTCGTTTGCACACAGTCCCTGGAAGCTCAGGGGCCCCCCGCAGGGCTGCTAATAGTGACCCACAGCAGGGCTGGCCCTGGGGTCTCTCAGCCAGAGACTTTGCCACTCCAGGCCCTGAGCACAAGTGGCTTCAGGTCAGCAGCATCCTCCTGAGGTGGAAAGAACCTGCAGAAAGTCAGCCCAAAGTTCTGGATTCGAATCTTGCATCCATCCCCACATGGCCTCCAACATATAACCTGGAATCGGGCGGCTGGCCAAGATTGGGGACTTTTTAACCTGGATTCCAGGGTCTTATTTTTAAAGAACATTTCACCTAACTCTACTTCAATACTATTGGTTCCCCTTGTGACCCTCTGCCCAGAGAAAGCTGGCAGTGCCCAGCCTGGAGGGTGCCTGGGCCCTTCCCGCTCTCGCTCCGTGATCTCCAGGGCTAGAATGGGGGGTTGGCTCCCTGGATTGCCAAGGAGATGACCCCCTGAAGAGCTGCCAGGAGAGGCAGCGGGGCCTGGGGACTGGGGGAAGGGGCTAGTTTCCTTTCAGAGTCGCCGTGGGCTGGCAGGAACCTTGCCCAGGCCCACAGCTGCCTGTCCTCACGGGGTTAATCCCTGCACGCGGGCAGGTCACGCTCACACACACTGGCTATCCCCCATTACCTGCCCCGTTAGAACGGAGTGCTTTCCCTTTGGGCCCCACATCCCTCCCGGCACACAGCCCGTGCTTGTGCCTCTTGGCCATGTTTGTGGCCTGGATGGGCCCGCCGGCCTGTGCCCACCGGGGACTCCGGAGAGAACCTCTTCTCAGGCCTGTCTATGGGCCTACTTCTGTCTCCTCGTGGCCATTCAGCTGGACTTTTCAGCTGGAAATCTGAGGTTCTAGGAGCCTTCGTGTTCTCCTTGAGAACGTCTCTGACTATCTCTGGGAAGAGATCTGGGAGTGTGTGTGTGTGTG
>JAJPUD010023530.1:0-19862 GCA_023553655.1 Myrmecobius fasciatus
GATCCTCACTAAGGTGGCAGCGGGCCAGCCCTTGGGCCCCACCTTAGCCTTCCTGTGGGCAGCCCTCAGGCAGCCTGGGGACTGGGCCTGGGAGCAGGCCCTTCTGGGGGCCTGCCGGGCCCTCCTAAGGGGAAAGGGGGCAAATGGGGCTGTCCCCGGGGACCTGGCCAATCTATTGCAGGAGCTGGCCCGGGGCCTGCGTGACCCGGACAGCCAAGACCGGGCCCGCCTCTACTACAGCCTGTTTACCCACTTGTCGGGGCCCAAGCTGGGCTCAGCCCTGGGCCCGGCGCGCTCCACACCCATGCTGTGCTCTTCCCTGGTGGAGGAGAACGAGGGCTTCGCCTCAGCTCTCACCGTGCAGGAGACCCAGGCCCCCTTGCAGCTGAGGCGGGTGCCCCGGCAGGCCCAGGAGGCCCCTGTGGTCTTGGGCCTCACAGTGGAAGCTTCCGAGATCCTCTACTCATTGGAGCTGCGCTTCAGGGTCCTGGGGCCACACTACGAGCCTCTGGAGGCCGTGAGGATCCCCTGCCTTCGCCCTGGAGCTCCCCCCAAGCTGCTGCTGCTTCCCCTGGAGCCCCGGCGCCCCTACCCGGCCCTCCTGGACATCAGTGTTCTCTACGCCACCCCCGGTGGTCTCACCTGCTACGCCCAGCTGCCCAGCCTTCCCGTGGCTTTTGCTGATCTCTTTCTGCCTTTGCTGCCGCCTTCCCCTGCCAGGAGCCTCCCTGAAGTCTTCCAGGAGCTCTGGGCTTCCTGCCTGCCTGGGGGGGGTGGAGAGTTGCATGTGGGGCCCTTGGCGGGGCCGGGCACTGGAAGCTCTGGTGGCCAAGCACTGGGAGCCTTTTGTGGTATCTGCCACGCCCCCCACCAGCTACCAGGTGGCCATCCGGCTGCCCCCCAGCTCCCAGCTGTTGCTGCAGGTGGAGGCCGCTGGGGAGGATGGGGTGAGGGTGGCCCTGAGGACCGACGACTGGCCCATATTGCCTCTGGCTGGGGAATATCTCCGAGGCTTGGGAGCTGCCTCCTGAGCAGGAAGGGGGCCGGATCCCAGTTTGGGGAGACCGGACGGGTTCTCACAGGGGCAAGGGGAGCCCGGGGGCCTGCTCTCATTCCCCGTTCATAAAAGCCTGTTTATTGTTGAAAAGCCCTCGTTTCTTTTTCTCGACTAAAAGGGTTTGGGCGCAGGGTTGACACAAGAGTGGCGGGCCAGTTAGCAAAGTGGGGTCTACTTGAAGGTTGAGTCCAGTCATCGGGCACGTGCCACGTGGGCCATCTCGTATGTAACCGTGGCTCTCAGAGATTTGGACCTTCCCCGGGGGTGTTAGGCCGGCCCTGACATGTTACAGGACCCCCCCCCCCCAGAGGGAAGTGCCATTGGGAACAGCTGGGCACCAAATTCACCCCCCATGACCTCATGCTGTCCCCAAATGGGGCACTCTAGGGCTGCTCCAGTAGGGAGAGCAAGGAATGATGGAGCCTCCTGGGAGAGAAGCCTGGAAATGAGAGCTCTGCCGGGCCCCACCCGGAAGCCTAGGTTTCCTGCAGGAAGCAGCTCTCTGCCCCCCAGCTCCCGGAAATAGAGGGACACCATGGGTACCTGGGCTGCTTTCGGAGGAGCCCGAGAAGACTGGATGGACATGGACGGAGGCAAAGGGAAATAAGCAGGACCAGGGGGCGGTGTCGGGTATGGGGACACGGCCTGGACACAAAGGGAAGTGAAGAGGGCCGGGGGCGGACCGATGCTAATGCGTGCAGGGAGCGGCCTGTGCGAGCGGGACGCTTCCATAAAAAACGTTCCGGGTTTGGTTTGGTTTTCCCAGTGGGTGGGAGAGAATTCGCAATGGAAAATAAAATTGGCTTCGAAAGGAAATAAAAGTTCCCTGGGGAGCTGGGGGGTTCCTGTACCCCTCTCAGGGAAGGCTCCCAGATCTATGGGTCACGGGACAGCTCTGCAATAAGAAATTGCCAGACTTTACCCATAACACACTAGGAATAGCTCTGTCTTCTTGGTGAACTTCGGTACGTGATGTCGGTGACGTCAGCGCGCCTGGCCACTAGGAACTCCGACTCCCAGAAGGGAGCAGGCAGAGCGCAAGCGCGTGGCTGTCGGCGCGAGTTCCAAGCGCGTCTCACACACCAGCGCACGCGCATAGGCTCCTCGAAGCGATGCCAGACGGCGCCGCCCCCGCGCTCCCGGGCCTCATCCGGCTGCAGCCGAACTCCGTGCGCGCCGCGACGCCAACGCCGCTGCACCTGCTGCCCTGCGAGATCCAGCACAACGGGCCCGCCGCCGTCAGTCGCTTCTTCAGCCCGGCCATTCGGCCGGGCCCTTCAGGTGCCAGGAGCATGCGCGCTGGGGCCGGGTGGGAATGGACTACACTTCCCGTCAGGCCTCGGTGCAATGGGGTGGTGGTGAGCGGGAGAGACTTACAAGTCTTTGTTCTCCGTGTGCGCAAGCGCCGCGAGGCCCGCCCAGAAATGAAGTCAGACTTGGTGCAGATGTTTTACTCCAGCTTGTTGTTTGCTCCTGGAGCGGAAGTGGGGGAAGGGCAGGAGCAACTGAGACCGGGCCTCTCCAGCCAAGGGGAGGGGTGGAAAGATGACTTGGTTGCCCTTTTATTCAAACGTGCACTCTCACTTATTAAGCACCTGCTGTGTGCAGAGCCCTCCTGGAACTAATTGGTCTAGGGATCCTAGCGGACCTCAGGTCACCGATCTTACACATCCCCCCCAAAAGTGACTGTCCAGGGCACACAGGAGTGACAGCTGGGATTTGCATCCAGCCCGTTGCTAGCTCACTTCCCACACCCCGCTGCTGCCTCCACTGACCCTTGGGTGTGTGGGGGGGGTGCACTCCTCCAGGGGAGGGGTTTGGGCACTCACAGGAGGAGGACACAGAGGCCCACTTCACAGAAAGCCCAAATTCCTCCTGTCCCGGAGGGGGGGGGTGCTCCTCAAGCATGGGGTCAGAACTAGCCCTGACCCCTGGTGTCCCCTCCCTGCCCCAGGGCCCATGGTATCCTTCAGGGGCCGCAGCCTGCAGGGGGAGGAGGTGACCTTGCCGGCCGGCTACGTGGGGCTGGTGCTTCGGGAGGAAGACACGGTGGAGGGGCCAGAGGTGAGTGGGCACCTGGGGGTCAGAGGTGTGTGTGGGGGAGCTGTGAGCACTTGGGAGGGGGCACCCAGAGTGGGCATGGGGTACCTGGTGGGGGCCGGGAGGCAGGATCTGGGCCCATGCCAGCACCCCGGTCCTTTCCTCAGGACCGGACTGTCCGAGCCATTGGCACCTTCAGCGGCTTTACCCTTTGGGGCCTGGAGACCCCCCCCAGGGCCAGATGCCCGCATGCACGGAGCCCTGAGCTGGCCCAGCCTGGCCACTGCTGTGAGTGTCATGCTTGGGGACCCTCAGTCCTGATGCCCCTCCCACCTAGAGAGACCCTAGCCAGCCCTGTCTGCACTGGGGGGGAGGGGGGAGATGTCTCAGTCCAGTTCCATCCTGCAGGGAAACAAGTGATGGGGCAATGCTGGGGTACCACATGAAGTTTCAGGAAAGGGGGGGGGACAAGGCAGGCCCCAGGGGCTCTTACAGTCCTGCTATCCATCCTGGGGGGCAGGGGGTTCACAGCACCAGGCCCATGCCTGCAGCTCCTGTCTGTTCCCTCCAGATCCATGCGCCCGTGATTGAGGACGACGGCTGAGGCGGCAGCTTGGAACCCCAAACTGTATCCCCTGCCCCCCACCTCAATAAAAGAGTCTGGAAACTGTGAGAGTGAAGCCCCAGGTTCTCTGAGTCCCCCTTCCTGACCCCAAGAAGGGGGCCTGGGGGCTGTAGAGACACTTTATTGCCCATGAAGCAGGGCAGGGGTCCCCCCCGGCTCCCACCTTACAAAACCACTGTACACGCCCAGCCCGCCTCCCCCCGACACTATACACAGCTGCCTCGCTTTCTGTACACGGGCCCGCCTGAGGCAGCACAGGCGCAGCCCGGCTCTCTGGCCCGGGCCCCCCAAGGTTCTTCCTGGCCCAGGAGGTACAAGAGGCCCAACGGGCAGGCCTGGCAAGGGGCAAGGCCAAGGTCACCACTTTCCCCGTTTACTCCAGTCCTTGGGGGTGAAGTGTAGACACTTGGAGTCAATGCGGAGGAGCCGCTTCAGCATGGCCCGCTCGTGGCCGTCCACAATGTCCTCTGACAGCGTCAGGATGTACTGGCCCTTGGGGGGAAGGGCAAAGTCGGTCAAAAAGGAAGCCCCGAGGTGGGGGTGCTCCATGAGGGGCCCCTCAACAAGGTCCAGAGGTCCTGAAAATGCTGTGACCTTTGATCCTGCTGGGTACCCCCAAGCCTAGAGGGACAGCCCCCAAGGAAAAAGCCACAGAACACTGGGAAGTGAGGGGTACCCCTCCTCAGCGGGCAAGCTCCTGCCCCCCTAAGCAGCAAAACTGATTCCCAGCCACCGGTCAGGTGCCCAGAGGCCCAAGGAGCCGCCATCTTGGCCGTGGCCAAGGGGCTTGCTGGCGCCCTCCCTACCTTGTAGTAGTTGATGAGGTTCAGGTACTGCAGGGTCGAGATGACGTCTTCCTTCTTGATGCTGGTGATCTCGCTGATCTCACTGCGGGGCAAGGGCACCAGCGTCACCGGCCATCCTGCCCCGCGCCCACCCTGTGCCCGCCCCAGCCCCTGGGCGAGGGCTCACTTAATGGTGATCTGGGGCCGCTCCCCGCTCTCCGACTTGAGTCCCATGAGGATCTCCAGGATGGTCTGCGACCAGTAGCTCCGATAGGAGAGGAGGCCGAGGTCCGAGAGCGGCTTCTCGGGCGTGCCCGTCTTCCCTTCCACCTTGGACAGCTCGTAGCCTGCCAGGAAGTTGGACACAGGCACATGCAGGGGCCCCGCCTCCCCCCAAATCTCTGCTTTCCCGTGACTCGGTCCTGGCCTCTCTCTGCTGTCTCCAAGCCCTTCTTAGTGGGTCAGTCCTGGGGGCCAGGCCGCCTCATCTCAGACCCTCCCCCCCCAGCCTTTCTGACTCCTGAAGGCCTAGCTCCCTGCTGAGTGTCATCTGCTGACGTCAGCCATGGCTGCGGCCTCCGGGCTGGGAGCTCTCCTCAGGCCATCTGCCTCTATCTAAGACCCTGGCCGGCCCTGAGCCGCGTCCAGATCCCCGGGATCCCCGGCAGACCGAGGCATCGGCCCTTCCGGGGGACCGGCCCTCGGGCCGTCTACACCACACTGTGTCTACAGGAAGGGCAGCAGGTGCTATTGCTGTTTTGCTAGAATCTGCAAGCAGCCCAGAAGGGAAACGCCACTGGTTGGGCAGAACCAACGGCTCTGCCGAAGCCGCCATGTCTCTGTCCAGTGTTCACGGACCATCTCTTCGATGACCATCGAGGGTCCATCCTGGTAATCCAAGCCCATGCGCTAGCTGGGCACAGACCTCACCCACCGGCTGAACAAAGCTGGGCTGACTGTGTCGACCCTTCTCCCGGGCAGGCCCCTCCTCCCCCCATGCCCATTCCCCTCTCCTCTGGACTCCTAGGTGGGAGGTCACCTGCTAACCACAGCATCACAACGATCCTCCTCCTCCTTGGCAGAGAAGGCCACTCACCCCACCCCCCCAAGGCGCAGCTCTCGGCACGGGCTCCATGGGCACCTGCCCCTTCTAGCTGTAATGGGGCTGGGTCTTTGAGCTATGGCGGCCGGTGCAGCCTGGGCAGCCCCCCCTTCCCCGCCCCTCTGCACTCACTGAACTCGATGAGCAGCTTGCCGTAACCACGGCGCTGGTACGGGGGCAGGGTCAGGATGCAGGCCACGTTGTAATCCTCCGTAGACTCTTTTTCCTAAAGGACGCAGAGCGAGTCTATGAGTCTGAGGGGGCGAGGATGGGGGCTGGGGAAGGGGGGTACAAAGGGGACAAAGCTGGGGGATGGGGACACAAAGGGGACAAGGGACCCAGGATGGGGCTGGAGGAGAACAGCCAGAAAGGGCCTAGGATGCCCCCGGGACTGACCTTGGAAAAGTAGCCAACGATGTGGAAGCCTTTGCAGTCGTACTCGGTCATGACGTAGAAGAGGAAGGGGTCTGTGTCGTAATACAGGGTCTTGTGGTCCAGGAAACACTTGGCCAGAAGGCAGAGGTTCTGGGAGTAACTCTGGAGGGAGAGCAGGGGCGGTCCTCAGTGCCAGGCCCGGAGGCTGCGGGCACACGCCCAGAGGGAGGTGGTCCACCCCAACTCCGGACCTTCTTTTCCAAGTCCTGACCCAGCTCTGGGCACCTGCTCCAAGCACGTGAATCTGCTCCTGCAGAGTTCCCGCGCCAGCCTTGGGGGTGGGGCTGGCTCAGAGGGACCCCACCGCCCTCCATCCCCTCCCCCCACCTTGTTCTTGCGCCCGTCAATCTCGAAGAAGGAGATGGTGCCCTTTCGGTAAATCTCGTTGCCCGGGGGGTGTCTCAGGTCACATTTGGTCTAAGGAATGGAAGCCAGGAAGGAGCGTGTGAGGCCGGGGGGAGAGCGCCGAGAGCTCGTCTCCGCCGGCCCCCCCAGAAGGCTCCTGACTGCCCCTTCCCCCCAGAGGAGGGGCCCCCTCCCGGCTCCTTTTGCTCCAGACCGATGTCGGGGCGCCCGCGGGAGGGGCAGAGACCCACCAGGTGGCGCTGCAGACACTTGAGACTCTTGCCGTACTTGAGGCAGAATTCACAGAGGTAGAGCACGGGCAGGGCGGTCAGCTCCTGGGGGTACGGGGAGAAGTACCAGGGCTTGAGGCGGTGGCGGCCCAGCTCGATGCACTCGATGTTCTTCATGCGGGTGACGATGTCGTCGTGGCTCCGGTCGGACACCAGGCTGCCGGTCATGCGGGGGGGCCGAAGGGATCCCGTCCGAGCTGTCTTGGGAATCCTGGGAGCGGCGGCCGGACGGTGAGTGCCGGCCCGCCGGGAGGGCCCCCCTCCACCCCCGCCTCCCCAGACCCACCTCGTCGGTGCCTAGGCAGTTGGACTTCCTCTTCCGTCCCGGCTGGGCGGCCAGGGCCCTCCGGGCTGAGCCATTCTGCAGAGACAGGAGGGGGAGGGACGGGGTGAGCCGCAGGGCTCCGGGGGGGGCGGGGGGCCCGGCGGCGGCGAGCAAGAGCCAAGCACCCACCTGAGGAAAGACGGAGGCCGGCGCGGTCTCGCTGGGCACGGGAGTCGCCGGTGAAACCACTTCCACTTTTCGTTTCTGCAGAGAGAGACCGAGAAAGGTGGGTCAAAGGGGCAGGGGACCTGGGTCCTGGAGGGACCGGTGGGGACGAGGGAGCGGGGCTCCGGAGCTCCAGGTGAAGAGTGGAATCCGAGGGTACCGTGGAACGGTGGTTGGGCTGCAGGCAGGAGCTGGAGGAGAGGGGCTGGTCAGGCTCGCCGCCGGGGATGGCCTCGCGCTCCTTGGGTAGGTTGAAGCGGAGCGTGATCTGCACTGGGATCGGCAGTGTCTTCCCACTGGCCTGGGCCGAAGCCGGCTGTAGAGATAGGTCCAGGGTCTTCCTCTGGGGGAGGGGGAAGGGAGCGAGGGGGAGGGGAGGAGGGGGCCCCCATCAGCCAGGTGGGTTCCCCCCCCCCCCCCCTTCCCCCTGGGCTGGCTTCCCGCCCCAACTTCGTGGGGTTCGGTGACTGAATTTCGAAATCTAAGATTCAGTAGCACCACCTCCTCCCTCGGACCCGACCTTGATCTCTACAAACCCTGTCCGAGCTGCGGCCTTTAGAGCAGGGCTGCCTCGGGCCCTTCTCATCCTCCTCATCCTCAGCCTGCGGCCCGGGAGCCCCGGGACCACGGTGGTGACGTGCGACAGGGACAAGCGAGGCGGGGGAGGGGCCTGACCATCCTGGCGGGAACTGTCTCCGGCTCGCGTGTGGCCGCCGCTTCTACTCACCACCTCCCGCTCAGGGGAGCCCGGTCTGGACCCAGGGAGCCCATTTTTTGTGGGGGTCTTGGCCTCTTTCTTAGGAAACTGGATCTTCTTTAGGTCCAGTCTGTCATGGGTCACCCACTCATCCAAGCGCTTGTTGACTGCAGAGAAGGGGAGAAGTAGAGATGGCAGGGTGCCCCCCCCCATGGTCACCTCCTCTCATCTCCCTGACCCCCCAGGACCATCCCCTCCCCACTCACAGTCGATGTAGTGAACGTAGAAGAGCTTCCGGCCGCTGATGTCCTTCACGCTCAGGATCTCCGCCAAAGCTACAAGGGAAGAGGGGGCTGACTGAGACCATGGGTAAGGGAGGTAGGGGAGGGGGAAATCTGGCCTCCTCAATCTCCAGCCCCTCCCCAGGAGGCCCAGACCACCCCCCTCCTCTTCCCCAGGAGGACCTTGCCTCCTGGCCCTTGGATTGACCTTGGACTGCCCTTGGCAGTCCTTGAGGGGTCCAAGGCCTTTGGCCCCGCCCCCTCATCAGGCCCCACCCCTTGTATCCCAAAGGTTCTTAGCCCTGCCCTCCCCCCCCCCAGGCATCCATCCAGTGACCCATCTCACCTCTCCCAAAGGGGTGGGGTGGGGGTGAGGTCCTCAGGCCTGTGGCCACTCCCCACCAAGCCTCATTCAGGAGGCCTCAGGCTCCACCTTTTAATTTGCCGCGCCCCTTTTCATTACCCGCCCCCTCCCCCAAGTCCCTGGGCTTCCAGTCAAGCCCCCTCCCCAAACACACAGACCATATCCCCTCCCCCAGCCCTAGCCGGCGAAGGACCCCTTCCCTCCCAGGTAGGCATAGACCACGCCCCTTGCAGGAACCACGCCTATTGAGTTCCCAAGCCCCGCCCTCTCCGCGGGGCTCCATCGCCAGGCCCCGCCCCCGTGGTGCCCGTTGGCTCCGCCTCCAGTCACTCACGCCACTCATCCTCGTTGTCTTGATTGCGCCGCAGCACGGGCAGGCGGCAGCCCTCGATAACCTCGCCCTGGGGAAGATACCGCGGTCAATGGGGGAGGCCGGGGGAGTCGCCGCCGTCCTGCGGATGCCTCCGCCCCGCCTCGCCCCGCCCCGCGCCGGGCCCCGGACTCACCACCTCCGCCATCTTCCCTCCCTCCCTCCGGAGCCGCTTCCGGCCCCGTGGGGTGACGTCACGTCCGGCGTACCGACACCTCCCCGATGCCAGCTCTAGGAGTGTGGGAGTAACGAAGCCTCCGGGCGGAGGATGCAGGGAGCGGGAAGGAGTTCCAGACCAAGGACGCGCCTCGGGCGGCGAGACCGCCTCACTTTCAGGAGCGCTCGGCCTCCAGGAGGGCAGGCGGCGCAGCAACTACCTCGGGGCCCCAGGGCGGATCCAGGGCAGGACGAGACCTCGAGCCTCGCTCTGTGATTGGCAGAGAGCGGCGTCCTTCATGTGACGTCGTCCGAGCGCGTCGGGATCACGTGACGCGGTTGTTGTTGTTCTGACTGGCCCTGGAGGTCCCTTGCTGGGAGGCCGGAGCTTCGCCTTACGGAGTGCCCCTTGTGTTGTCAGTCTTGTCTTGGGTTCGAATCCCGCCTTTCATGCTTGCAAACTTTGTGGCCTTGGACAAGTTACTCGCCTGTCTGGGCTTCAGTTTCCCTACCTGTAAAACGTGGAGGTGGGCCGGGCCGGGCCGGCTGCTGAGGTCTTTTCCCAGTGCCGCCTCTGCACGTTGACGAGTTAGGAAGAGCCGAGTTCGAATGCTGCCTGTGTGGCTGTGGGCAAATCCCTTCCTCAGTGACTGCCTCGCTGCCCTTTGCTGTAGAATGGGGATCACGCCCCGGGCACGGATGTTGTGAAGGGGAAACGAAAGGTCTGTGCAGTGCTCAGCAAGCTTCCGGCACAGCCTCGGGGCTCGTTGGTCTGGGGACACCATGGCACCTCAGTCAGGGGGCTTTGAATGACCATCGTCCCCTTCCCTCGGCTCTGCCGAGGATCCCATGGCCTCAGATGCGTGTGAAGGGTCTCCAGAGAGAGTTAATGTTTCCCCAGGCAAACCCCACTTGGTAAACTGACTGGTTATCGGATTTATTTGTTTTTAGTTTACCAAAAGTGATCGGAGCAAAGGCTGCCGGGAGATTAATGCAGGGTGACCATTCCCTTGGCCAGCATCACAAAGAATGACCGTTTATCTAGGACAACGAGTTCTACCTTTGACGTCTTCCACAGTAAACACAAGCATTCCCACAAAACAAATATGCTTTTGAATTTTTTAAGGCAATTAGTTAGCAATTTGACATTTTAAACAAAACAAGGAAATGGATCGTGAGTTCCTTAGGAACAGGAAGTGTCTCAGCAGATGGTTTTGTGAAGGGATGAGAGATAAATCCTGCTGACTCAGGGCTTCCCTGTGACCTTGGCCGATTCCCATCACTTCCTGGGGTCTCCGCTTTTTGAGGGAGTTCTCAGATCGCTCTGACCCCTTCCAGTCTACAGTCCAGGCCCTTCCTAGCTCTGACATTCAGTATTCTAAGCTAGCTCTCAGTTCTAACATCGCTCCCCCTTCTATACTGAAATTCTATGTTCAAGGCTCTCAGAACCCTTCCCGTTCTTACATCCTCTATCAGGCATCCCAGTGGAGATAGCATGTTATACACACACGTATGGGTTCTTCTCTGATGGGATGGCAGATCCTTGAGGGCAAAGCCTTTTTTTTGTGTATGTCTTTCCATCTCCAATGCCCACACTATGCCAGGCGCAGAGCTGATATTGATTCGGGGGGTGCCTTTCATCTTTGTGTTCTATGCCCTAAAGTGGCACCCAATTCCGATGCCATGTTTTATGTTTTCTCTAAATTTTAGCATTCTCTATTCTGCTTTCTATTGTCCAACAAAGTTTCCCAAGACTAGAGAAAGTTATAATGCTGTCTCTCTTCATCCCCATCCTGATATTTCTGGTAACCTTCAAGTCCCAACCCAAACCCCACCTTCTGCAAGAAGCCTTTCCTAGGTCCCTTAAATCTAGTCCTTGCCTTCTGTGGGATACCTTCCATCCATTTACACAGTCTGATATTTGTACAAAGCTGTTTATATTTTGTCTCTGCAATTAGACTGGGTGCTCCTTGAGGACAGGGACTTTCTTTGCCTTTCTTTGTATCCCCAGTACTTACCACAGTGTTTGGCAAACAGTTGCAGACTAATAAACACTTGACAGATTCCCAGTAGTAACATTCTGTAGCCTGTCTTTTAAAGCCCCTGACTGACATGACATTTTTGTCCCCTGTGTTCTAAGGTTTGCTCCCACTTCTGACAATCTGTGTTCTAAGTTTTCTCCCAGGGCTGGTCTTTGATACTGTGTGACTTAAACTCTCACAGTTGATGTTCCAAGGCTTATATGAGCTTTGACTTCTCCCAAATCAGATATTCTGTCTTTCTAGGATCACAGATCCGGAGCTGAAATGGGCCTCAGGCCTAACAACCCCCCCCCCCCCCAACGTGTTATTAAGGAGGAAATTGAGGTCTAGGGAGGTTAACTTTCTGGTCTGAGGCAGAAATTGAATCCATGTCCTTGAAGTCCCCAACTAATGCTTCTTCTACTATAGCAAGCTGCCCCAAGGCCACCCTCAGTGCTAGCTAATAGCATTTAGATTCTCCGGTTTGTGATCCTTGCTAGTTCTGCCATTCTCTGTTGGATACTCTAATATTCCATTCACCTTGGCAGTTCTGTGTTCTAAGGGCCAAGCCAGCCCTGACATGCTCTAGGGTCTCTCTAAGCTATACCATTCTTTTTCTTTTTTTTTTTTTTTTGCTCTAAGATCTCTCGGATCACACACTAATTAATGGTCTATATCTAAGTTCTACATGCTTGAGATAAGTTTCCTTCAGTTTCAGGCGTTTCATATTCTCAGAACCATTCCACCTGATGAATAGATTCTGTGTGCTAACATCGAATTCAGAGCTTTGACATTTCAAGGTCTATCCTCTAAGGTCATTTCTAGCTCTCATAGTTTTTGCTATAAGTTCCCTCTCAGTTCTCAGCCAATAAACATTTATTAAGCACCTACTATGTGCCGGCACTGTGATAAGTGCTGGGGATACAAAGAAGGCAAAAGGGCCCTCAAGAAGCTCACAATCTGCCCAATATGCAAACAACTATATAAGCAGGAAAAATAGGAAGTAATTAAATAAAAGAAAAGCATCAAAATTAAGAGAGAAAGAGAAAGGCTTCCTGTGGAAAATGGGCTTTTAGTTGGGGATATATAGAAAGTTAGGGAAGCCAATAGTCAGAGATGAGGAGGAACAATGTTCCAGGCATGGGAGGCAGCCAGAGGAAATGCCTGGATCCAAGAGTTGAACAGGCTTGTTCAGAGTAGCAAGGAGGTCAGTGTCACCAGATCAAAGAGTAGAAATGAGAGAGTAAGGTATAAGAAGACTGGAAAGGTGGAAGGGGCTTGGAACACCAAACTCGAATCTGCTTTTGATCTTGGAGGTAATGGAAAGCCACTGGAGTTCACTGAGTAGGGAATGACATGGTAGGATCTGCTTTTTTAGGAAAATCCCTTTAGTTGCTGAATGGAGGAAAATGGTCTGGAGCGGGGAGAGGCTTGGGTCAAGCAGACCTCCCCCTCTCTCCCCAGCAGCCAGAGTCCAGGGCTGTTAGGATGAGGAGAGAAGGGAACATAATGGGAAGATGCTACAGAAGTGATGTCAACAGGAAGGGCTACAGAGGTGCAGAGATGATGCAAAGTGGAATCAACAAGAGGGGTTGCAGAGGTGGAATCAACAAGAGGGGCTGCAGAGGTGCAGTCAACAAGAGGTGATATGGAAGTGAAATCAACAGGCCTTGGCACCATACTGGAGGGGAGAGGTAGGGTGTAGTGAGGAGTTTAGGTCAACTCCCACCTTGGAACATGCCTGAGGGACTGGGAGGATGGTGTTGCCCTCCATAGTAACAGGGAAGGTGGGAAGTAGGGAGGGTTTCAGGAGAGAAAAATAGCTGTGTTTTGAACATTATGAGTTTAAGGTGTTTACTGGACATCCAGCTGAAGATGTCTTGAAAGGAAGTCAGAGATGTGAAATTGGAAATCAGCAAAGTTGAGGCAGGGTAATTGAGGTAAATTTTTTTTTTAGTTTAATAATCATCAGCGTAAAAATGGTAATTAAACCCATAGAAGCTGATAAGATCACCAAGTGAAGGAGAGAGGGAGAAGACAAGAAGGTCCAGGACAAGACACCCACGTTGGACAGCATAATCTGGAGGAGGATCCAATAAAAGAAACAGGAGTGGTCACAGAAAAACCAGGAGAGGGAGGCATACAGAAAAACCAAAAGACAAGGAGGAGAGAGTGACCAATGTTATCCAAGGCTGCAGAGAGGCCAAGAAGAATGAGGATGGAGGAAAAAAAAGGTCATTGAAGCTGGCAGCTAAGAAGGCATTCGCTCTAATGTTCTGTGTTCTTAGGTCCCTGACTGACATGGAAAGTCCTCCTCATAGTCAATGTGCTATATTCCCAAGTCTTTCCCAGATGTGACATTCTATGAACTTTGACGTAGTCTACTCGAAAATTTAAGGCCATTACCAAAAGTGCCATTCTATAGTAGATGTCTTCTGATTCTTACTGGCTCTGATATTCCAGAGGCTAAGGGCCCTTTCAGCTAGCTAAGCAGCACAGTGGATAGAGTGTGGAGGCCAGAGTCAGGAAAAACTCACTTTCAAATTTGAGTTCAAATTTTGACATCAGACACTCAGCTGTGTGATCCTGGGTAGGTTATTTGACCCTGTTTGCCTCAGTTTTCTCATTTGTAACGTGAGTTGGAAAAGGAAATGACAAACTGCTTCAGTATCTTTGCCAAGAAAACCCCAAATGGGATTGTGAAGAATCAGGTATAACTAGGGGCAGCTAGGTGGTGCAGTGGATAGAGCACCAGCCCTGAAGTCAGGAAGACCTGGGTTCAAATCTGGTCTCAGACACTTAACATTCCCTAGCTGTGTGACCCTGGGCAAGTCACTTAACCCCAATTGCCTCAGCCAAAAAGCAAAAAAAAAAAAAAAAGAATCAGGTATAACTGAATAACATCGACCATAAGAAAGGGCCCGATCAGTCCAGATAATCTCTTATTAGGTCTGTCTAGGCTCATTTAGTCTACATAATATGTACTAAGTCTCCTCCCACTTCTGACATTCTCTTTTCTAAGGTCCTTCCCAGCTTTAAGCTTTGATAAAAACCAACTAAGTCTAAATGAGAAAATGAAAACCTATGATTTTCAAATTATCTCAATGTTCATCATTTTCTTCTAATATAGCCATCGATTAGAAAACCCAAGATTATCACCAATTTCATTTAAAATCAATTTAGAATTTATGTAATTTCTGCATTAGCAAAAAATCCTTTTTAGCACGAGCTGGGGAAAGCATCTAAATAAGTGTCCCAAGAGAGGAATGAAATCTGCTTCGGAGACTTTATGAGGCATTTCCCCGAAATCTGCAATTTATGAAAAATTCAACTGAAGCATATCCCTCCTTGGATCCACCTCCTGCCCAGTTTTGAATCCTGTTAATCCCTTTTTCATTACACCTACTGAATCCAGGGCCAGACTGCTAACAGTTCTCTGGAGTGATTTCTCGAGGAACCCATCAACAAATAGATCCTTGGAATGTTTCACCCTTAGTCCTGACATTTAGAAGTGGAGGCTCTGGGAGAACCAGGGAGATCAGTCAAACTACAAAAATTGGAAGGGAACTCAGCCATTATATTTCCATGCCAACCCCTATAGAGCAGGGAGTCTGCATGCAAGTGTACCCACAAAGTGCCTGAGACCTGCTAAGTCACTGAACTCACTGCTACCTCCTTTCAAAGCAGCCCATTACACTTTAGGATGCCTCAGGTTGTCCAGAAGTTTTTTCTTGACAACCAGCCTAAATCTGCCACTTTCAAACTGTTCTTTCCCAGCCTACCCCCCTTCTAGCTATCCTTGAACACAGCAATCACATCCCCAGACTTCTCTTTTGCAGGCTAAACACCCCCAGTTCCTTCAACTGATTCCACCATAGCATCACTCCAGGCCTTTGACTGCCCTTTTCTGTATGCTCTCCAGCTTTTCACTGCCCTTCTTATAATATGGTGCCTGAACTGAAGACAATCCTCCAGATGACCAGAGCAGAAAACAGGGAGATGATCACCTCCCTACCCCTGAGAGTTTGACCCCTCTTCATACAGCCAAGGATAGAACTGACTTTTTGGTTATCACATCACCCCGAGCTTCCACGTCACTCAGACCTCAAGATGCTTTTCAGAATAATGACTTTCCACCTCTGCCTCCACCTTCTTATATTTGGGGAACTATTTTCTTGTGCCCAAGTGCAAGACTTTTCATTTATTCTTATTGAATTTCATCTCATTAGAATTGGCCCAATACTGAAGCCGGTTATCAGCATAAAGATAATGTTAAAATGCAGAGGTGATGAGAACAAGAGAGAGGCTGTAAAAGGAGCTGAGGCTCCTTAGCACAGGCTCAGGGAACACCGACATACAGTTAGGCACCATGGTAGGGATGATATGGCAACAAAAGGCATTAGGAAGTCGTCATCAGACAGGTAGAAGGGCCAGGAGACAAGAGTGTCACCATAACTCAGGAGAAAGTTTTGGTGTGAAGCTGGAGTGTGATGGTGACCAGAGGAGTGAGAGAGGATTCAGGAAAAGAGATCCGTCACATGTCCGAGTCAGGAGGGCAGGTTCTCTCTGTCAGTGACCACTGGTGTGTTTTAGGAGGGGCAGCTTTAAGAAGTGGCCAGAAACAAGCAAACTGCATTTCCCTCATTTGAAGATTTTCTTGACATCTTTTTAGATCTTTACCACCTAGGTGGCCATCCATTAGAGCAATGGGGAGAAGGAAGGAGAAAAAAAAAAAAAAGCAGGTTCTACTTCCAGCCACTTTCATATATATTCTCCCATCTCTTCAGGCCAGTGTTTCTACAATCCTTTTCATGTCCTTTATATGACAGGTGCCAGGGATACAAACCCAAAAGGAACATGGTACCTTCCCTTAGGGAGCTTGTATTCCAACATGAGGAAAACAACACACACAAAACACAAAATAATCTTGAGGAAAGGCACTAGCTTCCGGCCAGGGGACTAGGAAAAGCCCTAAGTGCTGAAGCTGAGCCTCCAAGAAAACCCAGGGTTTGACTATAGAGAAAACCCCCTTTGAAGGACTAAGAACATCACAAGTCCAGAGAGCCAATGAGAAAGTGGGCTCTCCATTGACTGTCAGAAGCGATAACTTTCCCATGGTGCAGAGCAAGATGAGGGCTGGAAATCCAAATGGTTGGATTTGGGTTCCACCATGATTAATCGTTCCAAAGATTGTGTTGTTTTTGTCTTATTTGGGGACAGTCACTGCCCCCCCAAAGAACAGAAAGTAAAGAAAGTCACTAAAGGAATGTGGAAAATGCACAGAAGGGAAACATGAAGAAGCAGGACAGCTTGGAAAGTATTCTGGGAAATTAATTATGGATTTTTTCAAATTGCAAGCTAAGGTCATGAATCCATATACAACTTTTTTTCTGTTGTACTCTGTATCTGAAAATTTTCTCTCTTTTTCTCTCTCACACACACATTAAACTCAGAATTTTAAAAGTCAGAAGAGGCAGGGGAACATGGGGTCCAGCATCATACCTGAGGAGTAAGAAGACCCAAATGTTGCCCTCTAGTGCAAGGAGGGAAATCCTTTGTAGAGAGGCTGGAGAGGTTGGATGGGGTTAGCTTGGGAGGTGCTTGACATGCTAAACAGGGGAACTGATACTTGATATCAGGGTAACAAGGAGCCAGTGGGGTTTTCTGAAGAGTGAATCAGGTTTAGTGTTGCAAGTCCTGGCCAACCCTGAGAAATCACTAAAACATCTCAGTGCCTGGGTACGTCTCTTAGGATTCTAAGTTTCTACTCCTTGTGAACCCAGAATATTCTTGGCATCAAGCTAGACCAGCTAATCCAGTAGATGAAGCCTTGATGGCCTTGACTGATGAGGTTCTGAAGATAATCCTTGATCCTGGTCCCCAAGTGACCTAAATAAAGGACCAGAGCAGTCCATGGTCCTATCAATCCTGGCCAAACTGGGAGGGATCTCATCATTCCTGGGAGGGATGGCCACTGGGAGAACAAGACTGTAAACTTTATAAAGCACGCTGCTAAGGTCCTGAGCCTCTTGGACGTGATCCCATTTTACTTAATCTCTGCCCCTCCAGGGTCTGGCGTTATCTTGGCTGATCCTCTAGATTCTGCTAAGGGCTACAAAGTCACTCTGGGAAACTGCACTACCATAGATGTTGTCTCCAAAAGCTCCAATTAGGTGATCCTCCTATCAGGAATTCATCACCCTTGCAAAGACACTTGAATGTTTGTCCAGGAAACCCAGGCAGCTGCTGTGGCTTATGTGGCCACCACATAGATGTTTCCACGTGAAGTCAGTCAGCAAATAACCACTATTAAGTGCTTGTTTTGTGCCAGGCAGGTCTGGTGGCTGAGCAAAGAGCTGCAAGACTTCCTGACCTCAAGGAGCTCAATTTAACAGGGGAGACAACAAGCAAACAAGCTAGAGAGAGGGAAAATATACACGGAAGAAGGAAGGCATGAGAATTAAGAGTGTGGGGGGGAAAAGCAGCCATTGCAATAGGCCAGGTGCGAGGTGAAGGGGTCTGCCCCCCAGGGTGGGGCCCTCTTGGAGAAAAGAGTGTATTGGAGAGATGTTGCAAAGGTAAAATCACCACACTGAATATGAATTGGGGGGGGGAGGGGAATCCAGGAAATGGAGGGTGGGATGGGGGTAAGAAAGATGGGTTCCCATTAATTTTAAGCCCAGTGGGACCCTAAGGTTGGAGCATGTGATCTGGAAGAGGATCCAACCACAGACAGAACAAGGTGTCAGGGAGGGACGGTGGTGCCCCCAAACTATAGAGAATAGTTTCAAGGGGAGACTGACCAACAACGTCCAAGTTGCAGAGGTCAAGGAGAATGAGGAGAGGACAAAGGCCACAAGAGGTCATTAGTAACTAATGGAAGAACAGTTTCCACTGTAAGGGGAAAAGAAGAAAGTGAAAGGAGTCAGTGGAGCTGTTTAGTGTAGATGGCCTTTTCCAGGAGGGACAGTAGGGGCAGCTAGTGTAGATGGCCTTTTCCAACAGGGAGGGTGGAGGCACCTAGTGTAGACAGTTTTTTTCTGAGGGAGGGTGGAGGCGCTTAGTGTAGACAGCTTTTTCTGAGAGGGAGGGTGGAGGCGCCTAGTGTAGACGGCCTTTTCCAGGAAGACAGAACAAAGAATAAAGGGCACCTGGCTTTGCAAGGTAAAAGGAAGGTTCCTAAGTCGAAGAGGCAAGGGCCGGGGCTACACCGCGGGGAGCTTCTTCAGGGGAGTTCGGGACCACTCAGCAGCATCCAGCGGCTCAACATCCGAGACTGGCAGCGTTTCTGCCCCTCCTCCCCACCCCCCGTGCCGATCTCTTTTCGGCTCGTGCCCTCCCTAAGCATCACGGGGGCCTTCCCCGGGCGTCTTCTCCCTCATTCCGGCAGGAGCAGTGCTTTGCACGCAGTAGGTGTTTTACAAGCGCCAGCCTTCAGTACCCACCAGTTCTGGGCAGTCCTCTCGCCCCTCCCGGAGCGTCCTGGGCCACGTGCTTCTCCCAGCCTCATGACGTAAACACGTAGGTGCGTCGCGCTCTCCGCCAATCAGGGCGGCGGCCTGCCCGCCCCGCCCAACCCGCCTTGGGTGGGAACTGGGTCCGTGACGTCTTGCAGAAGTGATTTGAAGAGCAGAAGAAAAAGACTTAAAACTAAAGCGCTGTGAGGCCGGCCCGGGTTCGAAGCCGCCTTGTCCCCGCGGCCTTGTCCTGCTCGCGCCTGCGCACTCAGCCCGCCCCGCCCCTGTAGGCGCGCGGCCTAAGAGGCTCTGGTGCGCAGGCGTGGGCCCGCATTCCGAGCAGTGACGCCGCGAGCGCGCGCGGCGCATTTCCGCCTCTGGCGAATGGCTCGGGCGTAGGGCGCGCGCCGCGCCGCGGGGGCTCCAGCTGCGACCCCGGCCCCGCCCCCAGGACCCTGGCCATGGAGGGTGAGCAGGGCCTGTGACTGCCTCAGGGGGAGGGGTCGGGAGGGGCCTGGGCGGGCCGGCCCAAAGGTCTGCTGGCCGTTCCCCCTCTCGGGGCGGGGCGTGGGGGGTGGGCCAGGGGAGGGAGGCACCTGACTCAGTTTCCCCTGTGCCCCCTCCTCTTTTCAGACCTGTTGCCCATGATCTTCGCCTCGGGTAAGTGGGGGCGGCGTTGGGGGGGCTGGAGGGGGTCCAGAGGGGAGGACTGGGGACCTGAGCCAGAGGTCCTGAGCTCGGGGTGTGTGCGCACCCCCCAGATTCGCCCCCGGCCCGGGGCCCCTTCGTGGAAATCATCGAGCAGCCCAAGCAGCGGGGGATGCGCTTCCGCTACAAGTGCGAGGGCCGGTCAGCCGGCAGCATTCCCGGGGAGCGCAGCACGGACACCACCAAGACGCACCCCACCATCAAGGTGAGCCCCGGACACTCCCCTCCCCCACCCCCCAGCAGGGGCCACCCGGGCAGCCTCCATCTTCACCAGAGGGTTCCCCCTCCCCCCACCAGAGGGGACCAGGTCAGGGAAGTCCACCCAGATCCCTATCGGAGGGGACCTGCCTTGGGGACCTCCAGCAGGAGGGTGTCACCCCACAAGAAAGGGGAGCACTATACAGAGCCCCCACCCCTACCAAGTCCCAAGGGTGACATTGGCCCCTCTATAGAGCCGGGACCCCCACCCTCACTTTCCTGGAGGGGATCACTCAGCTTCCCATCCCTTCCCAGATCAATGGCTACACAGGACCGGGAACTGTCCGCATCTCCCTGGTGACCAAGGAGCCCCCTCACCGGCCTCACCCTCATGAGTTGGTGGGGAAGGACTGTAGGGATGGCTTCTACGAGGCTGATCTC
>JAJPUD010023531.1:0-19855 GCA_023553655.1 Myrmecobius fasciatus
GCTCTGAGAAAAAAGCTCCTTTAAATATTTTTGTATCTTTGTACAGTTTCTGTTTTAAAAAATTCTCTTTTGAGATTCTTGCCTAGTAGTAATATTGTTAACTCAAAGAATATGGTTGAATTTATTGCCCTTTGATTATAGATCATAGATTTTGATCATTTATCATTTAGGATATGGCTCTTATTTTCTTATAAATTTGATTTAATTCCCTCTATTTGAGGGATTTGAGAAATGAGGCTTTATCAGAGAAATTTGATTCAAAATTTCTTTTAAACTCACTATTGCTACCTATATTTGTCCCCATTTATTCTATTCTCTCTTTCATTATGTTCTTCCTCAAAACTGTTTTGCTACTGATCACTCCTTCCCCCAAAATTCCCTCTCTTATCACCTTCTCCCCTTCCCGTATCTCATTCCTTTCCTACTTTCTTTTAGGGTAAGATAAAATTCTATACCCATATTGGGTGTCTATGCTATTTCCTCTCTGACCCAATTGTAATGAAAGTAAGGTTCACTCACCCAGCCTCTCCTTCTCCTCTTCCCCTCCAATATAAAATATTTTCTTGCTTCATTTTAAGGCAGTTAATTTATCTTTCACTCCTGCTTTTCTCTTTTACCCTGTACATACCTCTCTCACCCCTTAATTTGATTTTTTTAAAGATATTATCCCTTCATATTCAACTCACATTTTGGCATTATGTGTATACATATGCATGCATGCATGTATGTATGTATATTCCGTCTAACTACCACAATAATGAGAAAGTTCTTATGACTTAAAAGTATCACCCTCCCATGTAGGAATGTAAACAAATAAGCCTTATTAAGTCTTTTATGATACCAATTTACTGATTCGTTTCCTATGCTTCTCCATAGTGCTATATTTTAAAATCAATTTTCTATTTAATACTTTTTTTTCATCATTAATCCTTGAAAATCTTTTAATTCATTAAAGTCACCTTTTCCCTTGAAGGATTACACTCAGTTTTTCTGGGTAGGTGATTCTTGGTTTAAATTTTAGCTACATTGTTAAGCCTTTCAGTCTTTTAATATAGAAGATGCTAAATATTGTTTTATCCTAATTGTGGCTCCTCTATTTTGAATTCTTTCTTTCTGGATGCTTGCAGTATGAGAATTTGGCTATAATATTCCTAGGAGTTTTCATGTTGGGATCTCTTTCAGGAATTGATTGCTGGATTCATTCAATTTCTATTTTACCCTCTAGTTCTAGAATATTGGGACAGTTTTCCTTGATAATTTCTTGAAAGATGATGTCCAGGCTTTTTTTTAATCATGACTTTCAGATGGATCAATAATTTTTAAATTACTTCTCCTGGATCTATTTTCCATGTCAATTGTTTTTCCAATAAAATAGTTCACTTTTTTTTTCTATTTTTTGGTTTGGTTCTATTTTGTCTTGCTTTCACATAAATTCATTCATTAGCTTCCATTTAATGAATTCTATTTTTTTAGGAATTATTTTCCTCAGTGAGCTTTTGTACCTTCTTTTCCAATTTGCCAGTTTTGCTTTTTTAAGGCATTATTTTCCTATTAGCTTTTTTGTATTTCCTTTTGCTCTTAATTATTTTCCTAAATCTCTCTTACTTGATTTTCAAAATCCCTTTTGAGTTGTTCCATGACCACAACCCACTTTGACTTTGTTATCATCTTCTGAGTGTGTGTTTCGAGTTCCTTGTCACCATAATAACTTTCAATCATCAGAAACATTTTTTGTTATCTGCTTATTTTCCTAGCCTATTACTTCTCTTTTAAATCTTTGTTAAAACAGGGTTCTGGTTTCGTGGTAGAGGGTGCATTTCCCAAGCTTCAGGAATTTTGTGCCTCTGTTTTCAGAGATATTTCTAGGAACCTGACCACAAGTACTCTTTTCTGCCCTGGAACTTTTTGGAATGTCCTCACTCCATTGTAGCAGTAAGATCTAGTGTGTTAAAGCAACAGAATCCTTCTTTGTTATCAGGGGTTACTGAAGTTGGTGCTGGGGGTGTGCACAAGGACTGTACTTTAACTCCCTCCCCTCTGCCATAGATCCTCTCTGCTAACTTCTCTGGTGTTTCCAGCATGAGCAGTACAGAAGCCTCCAGCCCTGCTGGTGATTCAAAGGTCCCATCTCGATGCTGGAGTATGTGCTATGGTTGGGCCAGGGAAGGGGCTGAGCTGACATGACCTGTACTGGGAGTATGCTGGATTCCCCCTCTGGTTCCACAGACCTTTTTTACTGACCTTCCAGATCCTCTTTGGTGTCTCTATGATGAGAGATCTGCCACCAGTATCGCCACTGATTCAGAGGTCAAGCTGGCCCCGGGATGGGATTAGGTCAGGGTCAGGGATGTGCTGGCACAGCTTGCACCAGGACTGCATGCTGGACATCCCATCTGGCATCATGGAAATTTTCTGCTGACCTTCTAAGTTATCTTTGGCTGGAAAATGTTATCTTCCATCTTTTTGGGTGTTCTAACACACACACAAATACATACATACATACATACATATATGTATTTGTATATACATATATGTATGTATGTATATGTTTATATATACATGTGCTTTTTCTCCCCTGTCGTCATAGTAATTTTAAAAAGTCACATTCTTTTTGTTTTTTCTAGTTTTGCTTAATGTAGTTGTAATGAAAGTAGAGTTATTGGGAGGAGATTTGTGAATTGGAAAGTCAGAGTACATAATGGATCATCAAGGTGGTTTTTTTTTTGTTGTTGTTGTTGTTCTTGAGAAAAGGGAGAGAATGAGGTGAGGACTGGTCAATGACTTCAACTGGGATTATGAGAAAGTGATATATTAGAATAGAAGGAAAATGGCAGTATTAACAATTGTTGTGCCTCAGTTCCCCTGTCTCAGTTTCCCTGAATTGTTCTGCCTCAGTGGCAACCTCCTCTTCCTGGCCATTAGGACTGAGATAATTAGGGCTAAGAACTCTAGCCACTAGCATTCCAAAGAGTCATAAAACTCCAGATGGCTTAACTCCAATGTTTGGGTATATTTTTCTGGTCTCAGACTCAGTGTCTCCTAGCTCCTTATCAGAATTTATGATCCTTCCTCCATACCCCCAATCTGTCAGAACTGAATTTATGGTCCTTTCTTAAAACTTCTATTCTTCTAGTGCTCTGCCTCACCCTTGCCTTTGTTCCCATGATCGCTGGAGCCCTATAAGAGTCTCTGGAGTCCCTCTCTCTGGTGTTGAATGCTTTGAGACAGGAGTCCCACTCAGCTATATTTAGGTCCATGATAGAAATATAACACAGTTTATCCATGGGATAAGGTCTCCAAGTCATCATGTCAAGAAACTTGGCAAAAGTAAAGTTTTACATCATGAATTCATCATGCTATTAAATAGGAATAAGTGAAAAGCAGAAATTTTACAATCAGTTTTATACAATATTTTAATATTTTTGCTTTCTTGTGAAGCTATTGATTTACTTTAAAAAATTATGAATGTCTTTTCCTTAGTTCCTCTTTTTCTTCTCTTAAAGAGCCATTTTACACAAGATGCAGTATTTTTAAAGAAAAAAGACATAAAAGAGGAAAAATTTAATACAACTGACCCATACATGAAAATGTATGAAAACATGGTCGCTGTATAGCACCTAGACCCCACACCATAAAGAAAAGGATTGGAAGTATCTTTGCATGTTTACTCTCAAAAGTTGTGCTTTATTTTCATAATTTTGCAAGTTCACTTTTGATATTTTTATATGATTTTCTTCCCAATTTTGTTATTATAGTTATTTATTTCTATTGTTTTCTTGATTTTTCTTACCTCACTGTGTATTGATTAAAGTGGAACTGAGAGAAGACAAGAGAGAGAAGGAGAGAGAGAGAGAGAGAGAGAGAGAGAGAGAGAGAGAGAGAGAGAGAAAGATACAGACACACACACACACACAAAGAGAAAGATGCAGTAAAGGTTTTTTACATTTCCCATAGTTGAATAAAATTTCCTCACTAGACAGAAGTTGGACTATCATATAATTAAATGGAAAGGGAACTGAGCTAACTCTAGAATTTGGTCATGAGGTGGTGGTGATGTTTCATTCCTGCCCTTGGTGGGCTTAGTCAAATATTTTAAATATTAAAGTTGCATATTTATTTAGAACATAATGTGGAAAATATTATAAAGTATTAGTCAAAACCTAATTTTCTCCAGACTGTTTTCCAGTTTCCCCAAATTTTCCAATCAAATAAGAAATTTTTTTTCCCAGATAATTTATGTTTTCTACTTTATCAAACAAAAGCTTATGGAGTTTCACCATTTGTGATTCTCCCTTATTAGTTCCATTGATTAATCTCTATTTTTAAGAAATATTGGATGGTTTGGATCATTATTGCCTTATTATATAGTTTGAGATATAGAAGTGTTATTTCCCCTTTATCCCTCCATCTTTTCTAAATTTCTCTGGGCATTCTGAATATTTTTTTTTAGTTTCATGTAATCCAAATTATATTATGTTTTACTTTTTGTAATTGGCCATATCTTTTATGTAGTTAAGGCAACCTCTCTGGGCAGCTTAGATGGCTCATTGGATCAAAATCTCAACTTGAAGAGTTGTGAAGACTTGATGTTTGATGGATCCCAAGAGGACAAACCACAAGGAATATTGAAGGGGAAACTGCCTTTGGATAGTAATAAAGGCTGAAGCTCACCAAATTACTTCTTACTTGCTTGCCACTCACCAACTCCACTCCGTAATACATAGCAGAACATTTATCTGTACCAATAATGAGAGAATCCTATAGCAGTGGATTTTGGGACAGAGATGATACTAGAAAGGTAATGTTAAAACATATTGTGAATGGTTTGTAATGCTAAAAACAAGAGTAAAACTTTGTGGAAGAACAATCTGGAACTTTGTTCAAAAGTCTCTAAAATTGTGTATCTCCTTTAATCCAGCAATACTACAACTAACTCTATATCCCGAATATATTTTTCAAAAGGAAATGGATCTATATGACCCTATTTTTATGGTGGAAAGACATTTGTATGATGGTTGAATGATGGCCACCTATGACAGACTTAATTCTTCTCCACAATTCAGGGATCCAAGGCAATTAAAACAACAACAACAACAACAACAACAACAACAACAACAACAACAACAAAACAAAACAACTTTGGATGTAAAATTCCATCAGTATCCAGAGAAACAACTCTTGAAGCATATTATTTTGACCTTTTTTTTTCTTTTCTTTTTTGTTCTTTCTTGTTCTTGTTCCTTTTGTTTTGCTTTTTCTTTCCCAACTTGAATCTTATGGAAACATGTGAAAAATGAATGTACACATACAACTTAAAAATAAAATGATTTAAAATAGATAAAGAAAGAAAAAGAGGTGTCCCATTCCCCTATTTGTTCAATCAAAGGAACAAAGAAATAGGCACTGATTGTCCAGTACATGGCCAGTTTTTGAGAAGACATGGATTTTTTGAGAGAGACAATTGTGAGGAAATTCCTTCCATCACTCTTTGAATCTGACTGGGTTGCTGGGCAGCCTAACTTAAGTTCTTAGTTAAGAGTACCATTCAATAGACAGAAATGGTCCTGCTTTTGAATCATACAGATTGGATTCAAACAGTGCATTAAAGGTTTTTCCCATTTCCCATAGCTGAATAAATTTTCCTTACTAGACAGAAGTTCGACTAACCCACAATTAAATGGAAAGGGAACTGAGTTAACTCTAGAATTTAGTCATGAAGTGGTGGTGGTGTTTCATTCCTGCTCTTGGTGGGCTTAGCCAAATACAGTCCTTTAGGCTGAAGTTCAAGGGATCACTATTTGCCTTCTGTAGTTGCACTGGAGATTTCACAGCTAGTCTGCTGATCCACTGGCTTCTGAACCAGGACAGAGTAGCCAATATTGTTGTATTTTGTCTAAGGGTCTCCCACTAGATTCCCCATGTGGGGCCTTTCTACCCTGAATCTCTCTGTTTTGGGCCTAGGCTGGGCCCCAATCGATCCTACCTAACCCTTGCCTGATTAAGACAGTCCTTTCCTGAAGTCTTTCCAAGATATTATCCTCTGAAAGTTTGTTACATTCCAAATACTTGTGGGTTGTGTCATACCAAAATCTGTTCAGAAGTTTGATCTGGTGTTGATTCTAAGAGAAGCCAGGAAGATTTCAGGCAAAATCTTGTCTATTTTCTGATATCTTGGCTCTGCCCCCATTTATCCACACTTTAAAAATCTCTCTGGGATACATACCTGATAATGGTCTTGATTAATCAAAGGGTATATGTGTAATTTTGTAACCCTTTGGTCATACTTCCAAATTGTCCTCCAGGATAATTGGACCAGATCCCAAATCCACCCACAATGTATTTGTGTTTCTATTTTTCCATATTCTCTCTATCATTTGTTATTTTCCTTTGTCATCAAGTTATCCAAATTAATTGGTGTGAGGTGGTACTTCAGAGTTGTTTTAATTTATAATTTTCTCATTATTAGTGATTTAGGGAATTTTTTCATCTGAACGTTGATGATTTTTATTTATTTTTCTGTACACTGCCTGTTTATATTATTTGACCATTCATCACTTGTTGAATAACTCTTACTCTTATTAATTTGTCTTAGTTCCCTATATGTTAGATAAAAGAGAACTGTATCAGATATACTTGATAGCTACTATTTATACAGAACTTTAAGGTTGGCAAAGCCCTGAACATATACATTATGCTTTTTATCCTCATAAAAACCCCATTCACAATAGGTGTAATTATTTCCATTTCACAGAGAAAGAAAATGAGATTAAGAGAAGTTAAGTAGCCTTTCCCAACGTCATACATTATTAAGTATTTAAAACAAAATTTGAACTCACATCTTCATAGCTCCGAATTCAGCATTCCTACCTATTGCACCACTTAGCTACCTCCAACTTAGCAGACAATAAGTCAGTTGTTGTACATTTCAGTTCAGTCAGCACTCAGGAAAATATCAATTGGACTTGCTAAGATTATCTCATAAACCATCCTAAAAATCCTGAATATAAAAAAATTTTGTTGCCAAAATAGTATTTTTTTCTTTATAGGCAGCAAGGTGGTGCAATAGGTAGGGAACCAGGCCTGGAATCAAAAAGACATCTTTCTGAGTTGAAATCTGGCCTCAAATACTTTCTAGTTCTGTGACCATGAAGAAGTCAGTTAACCCTATTTGCCACAGTTTCCTTATTTGTAAAATGAACCAAAGAAGGAAATGACAAACTACTTCAATATCTTTGCAAGGAAAATCCCAAATGAGGTCATAGTCAGAAATAACTGAATTTCAAAATTCCATCTTTACTATAATTTCCTCACCATTTCTTAAATGATGGACAGTTGCTTAGTTATCTTTTTATTGTTGTTATTGCTATTGTTGATTTTTAATTTGTTTGATTTTGGGATTTGTAAAATCCCAATGGAGGAGAGAGGGATATGGATCTGAAAATAAAATAAAATTTAAATTTGAAAAAATTCATATTAATAACATCTATTTTAGTAGGAAGGTCATTTTGTTTTTGATATTATTTTCCATGACATAACTTAAAAATACTACTTCTCAGACTTAGCACCAAGAAACTTGAATGGAAAGAAAGAAATGGATTACAGAATTACAGGATTACAGAATTTATGTGTGTGTGTGTGTGTGTGTGTGTGTGTGTGTGTGTGTGTGTGTGTGTAAGAGAGACAGACAGACAGACGAGAAGAACAGAGATAGAGAGAGGCAGAGAGAGACAGACCCAGAAAAAGACACAGACACAGAGACATAGAAAGATAGACAGAGGGAGAGACAGAGAGAGACTAGAATGAATGATTTTTACACTTTTAGAACTCTGATATTATATAATGCTTTGTTTTTGTGTTTCATACTTATAGCATCTGATTATAAATAATTACCTATCAGATAATATTAATCATTATTATGTAAAAAGAAAAAGACAAAATAACACTTCATACAGTTTCAAAGCACAACTATATCTCAGTAGAAGCAAAATTATCATAGAAATAATAAAGTATAGGTTTCCATCTTCCAGTGAAAATTGTTTTCTTAGTATTATATCTAATAAACTTGTATCTTTTCATGTCTGTAGCGGAAGCCTTAGTGACAGGAATGAGAAGATAAAGAAATAAATGGTAAGAATACTTATGGATATTTTAATAAATTACAACAAAATATATGACAATTATTTTTAAACATTCTGTTAACATTTTTATTTCAAAACATTATGTTGAAATATTTATTACAATGAATAAATTTTTAAATGATTCATGAGAAAGGTATTTTTATGTTGACAACATGATAGTGAACAATTGATTTTTGCAACCAGATATTGACATATCAATTTTTAAAATTTCAAATGGAATAAAATTCAAAATTGTTTATCAAAGTTTTTTGAATTGAAGCAGTCACTGAAATGATGTAGAAAGGGAGAAAAACTAGCAAGAAGTTCTCTACTTGTTATTTCAAAAGTGCATTTCAATTTTAAAAAGCAAGACATTTATCAAATTTCAATTCAATTTAATTTCAAAAAAATATTTATTTAGTATTATGTGCAAGAAAAGCTTAATGAAGCACTTGACAAGTTAAAATTAGGCAATATTATTTAAAAATAGAGGTTCTTTTGGAAATTAATCAACTCTTGTTAGGCACAAAACAAAATTTAGAAAGCACAAATGGCTCAGGGTAAGTATTGTTGTATTAAAGTTTCATTTTTTTTTTAGAGGAAAGAGTTTTCTTTTTAACTTCCTCATCAGAATTTCCTAAACATTAATTTTATTATATTTGGTTTCAGATAAAATATCTGAATCAATATTTACTTTTATAATTATACATAAAGAAAATATTTTCATGGAGAGAGTTACACATATCAAAAATCAGCCTTAAATGTTGAAAAATATTATCTCCAAATTGACATTATTCCATCATCAGACATTTATTACATATCTATGTCAGACCTGTATTAAGGATTATAGATATAGATCCCAAAATGCAAGTCTTTCCCCTCAAGGAATTTACTTCTTTCTAAAGCTGTGTTTCTTTGCCAGGCCAATAGAGAGTCTCAAAAATATGGTCATTGTTAGAATGATGCTCTTTCTTGCTACTTGTAGATTCCAGTGTGGCTTCATTATTGTTTGTAAGGTTTTCATTTCTAGGAACAGAATTCCTCTTTAAAACAAAAAGCATTGCAATACTTAGGAAAACAGATATGGTGCCCAGTAGCACAGTTAAGCCCAGGTATATGTATCTAGAAGAAATAAAAAAAATAAATTATTTTATTTTGATTACTTAATCTGAAATTAGAGGAATATTAATCTAGCCTTGTAATTCTTATTTCCAACTAATAATATAAATTATATGTTTGTAAAGCTTTGGAAGTAGATTAGGAAATCAACTTTACTAATTCTAGTGATATTATTTTCAGTTACCATTTCACAAATAATTAGCTGGTAAAATGCTTCCTACATAAATTGCTTGTTAAATAATTTGTTGTAAATTATTTTCTTAAGGGTGGGCTCAAGTTATTCTTTTATTAAGGCTGCCCTAAGTAATCATAATGAAAATCAAAATTATCAATGACCTAAAAATAACTCAAAGAATAAACCAAGAGTGTGTCACTTCCATTTATGAGGTTAATCCATTCCTGAATATGGAAACTCCATTCTATGCCTTGTAAATGAAACAGCAAATGTCACATAATCTGTGCAAAATCATAGAATAACTTTTGCCACATAAAATGATTATAAATTAGTAACCATGTTAATAAAAAGTGTGAATTCAACAGGATTAGTACCTAAAACCATAAGCATCATATAATCTGCAGGCTCCTTGATATCCGCATCTTTTATTTCCCCATTTAAGACATGTTGTGTCTATTAACACTCCAAAGTATATTGGAGCTGGGATTCCTGCTGCAGAGAAAAAAATATGATTAATTAAAACATAAACATTATTTCATCTGATCTTTACAACAAATTTGGAAGGTAGATTTTATTATTATATCCATCTTATAGATAAAGAAACCAAGGCAGAGAGGTTGTGAATCACCCAAGGTGATAAAGCAAGTTATCTGCTGCCACATTTGCACACAAATCTTACTGTCTTCATGTTCATCACACTATCCACTATACCATCTAGCTGCCTAGATTATTTTTGAAACACTCAAAGAACAGTTTAAGTCGTGATTTTTTAACTGTCATATGGAATTTGAAGCAATGGACCAGATGATTCAAAGACACAATACTTTCTCCCTTCACATATCTAAAATTTAAGTAGATGGTTGTTTCTGTTCTCATCCAGAGTCAATCCTAATAATGCATCTTTAGTTTCTCTCTAACACTTATTAATTCTATAATATTTAGATTATAATTATAACTATTATATGCCAAAATTTGTCTTTAACATATATATATATACATATATATATATATATGATAGTTTAATATAAATATTGTGTAAGCTCTGAGTCAATTTTTATTGTGGTCACTGAACTAGTCCTTTCTGACAATTTTGAAAGATAGTTTGAAATGAATGAATAAATGAACAAATTATTTATTAATTACCAGTACAGTGGTAAGAGCTGAAGTTACAAAGAAGCAAGGATATAGGCAGAAAACACACAATAGAAAATCATGATCAGGGAATGACATTTTAATCTAAAAAATTATAGGGAGGGTAAATGGGGCCATAGAACAGGAGACTAACACACTGCATCCACAGACAATGGAGTTGATTAGTTCAGGTTTATAATAACAGAGGAAAAGAGGAAAGAAAAGGTATATACAGTACAGCAAGGTGACTGGGTAAGCTTGGAAGAGAAAGTCATTAAGTAAAGAGATCAATTTTACATATAGATTTTCTCATTTATATTGCCATACACAAAAGTCAATTATAGTAAAATATTTTAAAAAACATTCTTTTAAAAATATTCTACAAAGATTCTTCTTTCAGGAGCCAAGATAGTGGAGTAAGCAGTGAATTGCTATAATTCTCCAGTGTTCACCTCTAGACATCCATAAAATAGCACCCCAAGACATGTCCTGGAATAATGAAAGCAGGAAGGAAACAAGATGAAATAATCTTGTACCCCAGGAAACCTGAAAGATATTCAGGAGGTGTTCCTCTCACTTGGGTGGGGATGGCTGGGCAGTTTGAAATGGGAAGCTTCCTTGCAAGCCAGCAGTGAATGCCAACTACTCAAATCAGGAGAAGATCCCAGGGTGGTGGAGCAGACCAATATCAACACCTTCGCAAAACCAGGGGAGCCTGCAGATTCCAGCTCCTGGAAATCCCCCATGTGATCAGGCATAGCCACAGGCTATTAGACATTATCCAGAGGCCTGAGTGTAGACCTTGCCAATGTGTAGCCCTATGTAGCCACATGGATTCAGGACATGTTAGATACGATGATATCTAGGAATCTAGCTCAGCAATATATAAAGTGCTAGACCCCTACAGATTCCAGCAACAGCATCTACTGCTCAAAGCATGCCCTCAACCAGAAACAGATGCCAGTGTCCATGTGGGTCTCAGGAAAATATTCATCTAGCACCAGAAAAAAGCCATGGCATGTATCCTTGGCACTAGAAACCTAAGGGAGTAATAGTACCCATTCCATACAGGGAACATGCCTCAAATTTGCTATTATTTTTAAAATAACAACTTTTTATTTTGAAAACATATGCATAGATAATTTTCAATAATCACCCTTGCAAAACCTTGTTTTCCAATTTTTTCTTCTTTCTTTCCTTCCACCCTCTCTTTTAGATAGCAAATATTCCAATATATGTTAAACGTGTGCAATTCTTCTATCCATATTTCCCTAATTATCATGCTGCACAAGAAAAATCAAATCAAATAGAAAAAAATCGAGAAAGAAAATAAAAAGCAAGCAAACACCAAAAAGGTGAAAATACTATGTTGTGATCCACATTCGGTCCCTATAATCCTCTTTCTGCATGCAGAAACTCTTTCCCTCACAAGTCTATTGGAATTGGCCTGAATCACCTCACTGTTAAAAAGGGCCATGTCCATCAGAGTTGATTTTTGCATAATTTTGTTGTTACTGTATACAAAGTTCTCTTGTTCTCACTCACTTCATTTAGCATCAGGCCATGTAAATCTCTCCAACTTTTCTGAAATCATCCTGCTGATCATTTCTTATAGAAAAATAATATTCCATAACATTCATATACCATAACTTATTCAGGCATTCTCCAACTGATGTGCATCCACTCAGTTTCCAGTTCCTTGCCACTACAAAAAGGATTGCTACAAACATTTTTGCACATGTGGGTTCTTTTCTTTTTTGTATGCTCTCTTTGGGATACAGGCATAATAGACATGAAACAAAGGGTATATACAGTTTGATAGTCCTTTGAGAATAGTTCCAAATTGCTCTCCAGAATGGTTGGATCAGTTCACAATTCCACCAACAATGTATTAGTGTCCCAGTTTTCCCACTCCCAACATTTATCTTTATCTTTTCCTATGATCTTAGTTAATCTTAGAGATGTATAATGTTACCTCAGAGTTGTCTTAGTTTGCATTTCTCTGAACAATAGTAATTTAGAATATTTTTTGATATGAATGAAAATGGTTTTAATTTCTTTATCTGAAAACTGGGTGTTCATATCCTTTGAAAATTTACCAATTGGAGAATGACTTGTATTCTTGGACTTCAATTTTAAAAGAAAGGAAAAAAAAAAGATGGGGGGAGGGAGGGAGAGAAATAGAAGGAGGAGGGAAGGAGAGAGGGAAGGAGGTATGGAAGAAAGGAAGGATGAGCAAAGAGCAGAAAAAGAAGGAGGAAGACCAAGAAGAGGAGGAGGACAAAGAGAAAAAACAACAAAAAAATCTGACTGTCGAAAGTATGTTACAGGTAATATTTGAAGATGTCGGGGGCGGAGCCAAGATGGCGAACTACAGACAGGTTTCTCTGTGAACTCCTTTGGGACCTTCCCTCAGACCCAGACAAAGTGAGCCTGCGAACTGGTTTTTGAGTGAAGGCTTCGCCAAACATTTGGACTACAGCACTTCCATCAAAAATCTATCTTGAAAGAACTCTGGAGAAGGTTAGCCTCAGGGGAAATCGGCCGCTGGTCGCGATCAGACTCCAGCCAGGGCGGAAGTCAGGACTGCGATAGAGGGGCGGATTTAAGGCACCCAGGAAGCCCCTGGGAGACGCCTGGGCCACTTTGCTCTGCTTGCGGGCAGGTGCTTTGGCAGATCTGCCTTTGGTAAAGGGTGGATCGAGAGCAGCTGAAAACGTGGTCCTAGTGCGAATCTAGCCCAACCAGCCTCAGACTGGAAGTCAACTCGGCAAACTGCCCCAGGGCAAATACAAATTGTTGCAGTTTTCTCTGTTTTTGACCAATATCCCAACTTTAAACCATGAGCAAGAAGCAGAAGAGAGCTCCCATAGAAAGCTTTTACGGAGAAAAAATAGAACAGTCCCCAGATCCTGACATTATGAAAACAATCCCAGATGAAGCCACAAAGACAGACTTAAGTTGGTCTCCCTTTCAGAAGGCTTACCTGGATGATTGCATTAAGAATCTCAAAAGAGAGCTAGAAGAAGAATGGGGAAATAAATTGAGATCAGGGCAACAGAAATATCAAAAACTGGAAAATAGGACACAACATATGTTGTGTTCCACACTCAGATACCACAAGCATCCCCCTGGGTGTACATGGCTTTCTTCATCACTGAACAACTGAAACTGGTTTGAAACATCTCATTGCTGAAGAGAACCATGTCCATCAGAATTAGTCATTATATAGTCTTGTTGTTGCCATGTATAATGATCTCCTGGTTCTGCTCATTTCACTTATCATCAGTTTATGCAAGTCTCTCCAGGCCTCTCTGAAATCATCCTGCTGGTCATTTCTTACAGAACAATAATATTCCATGACATTCATATACCATAGTTTATTCAGCCACTCTCCAATTGATGGGCATCCATTCAAGTTTCCAGTTTCTAGCCACTACAAAAAGGACTGCCACAAACATTTTTGTATATGTGAGTCCCTTTCCTTCCTTTAAGATCTCTGTGGGATATAGGCCCAATATATTTCACTGCTGAGTCAAAGGGTATGCACAGTTTAATAACTTTTTGAGCATAATTCCAAATTGCTTTCCAGAATGGTTGGATCCGTTCACAGTTCCACCAACAATGTATCGTTGTATCCAACATTCATCATTATCTTTTCCTGTCTCTTAGCCAATCTGACAGGTGTGTAGTGGTATCTCAGAGTTGTCTTAATTTGCATTTCTCTTAACAATAGTGATCTGGAGCACCTTTTTATATGACTAAAAATAGTTTTAATTTCATCATCTGAAAATTGTCTGCTCATATCATTTGACCATTTATTGATTGGAGAGTGACTTGAATTCTTATAAATATGAGTCAATTCTCTATAAATTTTAGAAATGAGGCCTTTATCAGAACCCTTAAATGTAAAGATGATTTCCCAATTTAGCGCTTCCCTCCTAATAATGTCTGCATTAGTGTTGTTTGTACAAATACTTTTTAACTTAATATAATCAAAATGATTTATGTGGTGTTCCATTAAGAGTTCCAGTTCCAATTTGGACACAAATTCTTTCCTTCTCCACAGGCCTGAGAGATAAACTATCCTATGTTCCTCTGATATGCTTATGATATCATTCTTTATATCTAACTCATAAATCCATTTAGATCTTATCTTGATATGTGGTGTTAGGTATGGGTCAAGCCCTAATTTCTTCCATACTAGTTTTCCAATTTTTGGAGTTCTTTCTTATTCCCAAAGCTGTGATATTTGGCTTTGTCAAGCAATAGATTGCTATAGTTATTACCTAGTTTGTCCTGTAATCCCATCCTATTCCACTGATAATTTTCCAGCTGATTAGGTCTAATTGTATTTGTGTGGAAAGTGTTTTGTAGTTTAGTTTGTATAGTTCCTGACTTTCCCTTGGCAGATACATTCCCAAATATTTTATACTATCGACAGTTATTTTGAATGGAATTTCTTTTTGTATCTCTTGCTGCTGAACTTTGTTGGTAATATATAACAATCCTGGTGATTTATATGGCTTTATTTTGTATGCTGCAACTTTGCTAAATTTGTGAATTATTTCTAGTAGTTTTTTAGTTGAGTCTCTAGGGTTCTCTAAGTAGACCATCATATCATCTGCGAAGAGTGATAATTTGGTTTCTTCATTACCTATTCTAATTCCTTTAATCTCTTTTTCTTTTCTGGCATTATATTGCATGTGATTTTTATTGCATCATGATCTGAAAAAAAATGCATTTACTATTTCTGCTTTTCTGCATTTAATTTTGAAATTTTTATTCCCTAACTCATGGCCAATATTTGTATAAGTTCCATGAACTGCTAGAAAAAAGTAAACTCCCTTCTGTCTCCATTCAATTTTCTCCAAAGATCTATCATACCTAAATTTTCTAACATTTTGTTTACCTCCCTAACTTCTTTCTTATTTATTTTGTGGTTTGATTTATCTAATTCTGAGAGAGCAAGGTTGAGACCCCCACTAGTATAGTTTTGCTGTCTATTTCTTCTTGCATCTCTCTTAAATTCTCCTCTAGGAATTTGGATGCTACATCACTTGGTGCATATATGTTTAGCATTGATATGACTTCATTATCTATGGTACCCTTTAGTAAAATATAGTTTCCTTCCTTATCTCTTCTTTTTAAAAATGCATTTTATTGAAGCTTTTTAATTGCAAAACATATGTATGGCTAATTCTTCAACAATGACCTTTACAAAGATTTTCTGTTACAAATTTCCGCCCCCCCAGTCCCCACCCCTCCATAGATGGCAGGAAGTCCACTACATGTTAATCATGTTAAAATTCTTGATAAATCGAATACATGTATACATATTTCCACACTTATCTTGCTGTGCAAGAAAAATTATCTCTACAAGAAAAAAATCTGAGAAAGGAAACACAATGCAAGCAAACATCAATAGAGAGCATGAAAATATTATGTTGTGATCCACATTTCATACCCCTTTCTCTGGGTGTATATAGCTTTCTTCACTGACCAAATGGAACTGGTTTGAAGCATTTCATTGTTAAAGAGAGCCATGTCCATCAGACTTGATCATCATATAGTATTGTTGTTGCCGTGTATAATGATCTCCTAGTTCTGCTCACTCCACTCAGCATCAATTCATGCAAGTCTCTCGAGGCCTCTCTGAAATCATCCTGCTGGTTGTTTCTTATACAACAATAATAATCCATAACATTAATATACCATAATTTATTCAGCCACTCTCCAATTGATGGGCATCCATTCAGTTTCCAGTTTCTAGACACTACAAAAAGGGCTGCCACAAACATTCTTGCACATGTGGGTCCCTTTCCTTCCTTTAATATCTCTTTGGGATATAAGCCCAATAGAAGCACTGCTGGGTCAAAGGGTATGCACAGTTTGATAACTTTTTGAGCATAGTTCCAAATTGCTCACCAGAATGGTTGGATCCGTTCACAGTTCCACCAACAATGTATCAGTGTCCCAGTTTTCCCACATCCCCTCCAACATTCATCATTATCATTTCCTGTCATTTTGGCCAATGACAGGTATGTAATGGTATCTCAGAGTTGTCTTAATTTGCATTTCTCTGATCAATAGTGATTTGTAGCAACTTTTCATGTGATTAGAAATAGTTTTAATTTCATCATCTGAAAATTGTCCGTTCATATCTTTTGACCATTTATCGATTGGAGAGTGGCTTGAATTCTTATAAATATGAGACAATTCTCTATAAATTTTAGAAATGAGGCCTTTATCCGAACCATTAAATGTGAAGATGATTTCCCATTTTATTGCTTCCCTCCTTATCTTGTGTGCATTAGTTTTGTTTGTACAGAAAACTTTTAACTTAATATAGTCAAAATTATCTATCTGGTTTTCAATTAAGAGTTCCAGTTCTTCTTTTGACATAAATTTATTCCATCTCCACAGGTCTGAGAAGTAAACTATCCTATGTTTCTCTAATTTGCTTATAAAATCAGTCTTTCTATCTAAATCATGAACCCATTTAGATCTTACCTTGGTATGTGGTGGTAGGTATGAGGCAAGCCCTACTTTCTTCCACACTAGTTTCCAATTTTTCCAACAGTTTTTGTCGAATGGTGAGTGCTTATCCCAAAAGTTGGGGTCTTTGGGTTTATCAAATACTAAATTGCTATAGTTATTGCCTACTTTGTCCTGTGATCCTATCCTATGCCATTGATCGACTGCTCTGTTTCTTAGCCAGTACCAAATGGTTTTGATGACTGCTGCTTTACAATATAGTTTTAGACCTGGTACAGCAAGGTCACTTTCCTCAGCCTTTTTTTTTTCTTTCATTAATTCCTTTGAAATTCTTGACCTTTTGTTTTCCAAATGAACTTTGCTACTATTTTTTGTATATCTGTAAAATAATTTTTGGGGAGTTTAATTGGTATGGCACTAAATAAGTAGATTAGTTTGGGTAGTATTGTCATTTTTATTATATTCACACGGCCTACCCATGAGCACTTGATGTTTTCCCAATTAACAAGATCTGACTTTACTTGTGTGGAAAGTGATTTGTAGTTTAGTTCATATAGTTGCTGACTTTTCCTTGGCATATAGATTCCCAAATATTTTATACTATCAACAGTTATTTTGAATGGAATTTATTTTTGTATCTCGTGCTGCTAAACTTTGTTGGTAATATATAAAAAAGCTGATGATTTATATGGCTTTATTTTGTATCCTGGAACTTTGCTGAAGTTGTGAATTGTTTCTAGTAGTTTTTTAGTTGAGTGTCTAAGGTTCTCTAAGTATACCATCATATCATCTGCAAAGAGTGATAATTTGGTTTCCTCATTACCTTCTCTAATTCCTTTTATATCTTTTTCTTCTCTTACTACCAAAGCTAACATTTCTAATACAATATTAGATAGTAATGGTGACAGTGGGCAGCCTTGTTTCACTCCTGATCTTATTGGGAATGGTTCTAGTTTGTCTCCATTACATACAATGCTTGCTGATGGTTTTAAGTAGATATTACTAATCATTTTAAGGAAAAGCCCATTTATTCCTATATTCTCCAGTGTTTTTAATAGGAATGGGTGTTGGATTTTATCAAATACTTTTTCAGCATCTTTTGAGATAATCATATGATTTTTGTTAGTTTGGTTATTAATATAATTGATTGTGCTGATAGTTTTCCTAATATTGAACCAGCCCTGCATTCCTGGTATAAATCCCACTTGGCCATAATGTATTATCCTGGGGATGACTTTCTGTAATCTCATTGGTAATATCTTATTTAAAATTTTTGCATCAATATTCATTAAGGAAATTGGTCTATAGTTTTCCTTCTCTGTTGTCACTCTACCTGCTTTAGCTATCAGCACCATATCTGTATCATAGAAGGAATTTGGTAGTATACCTTCTTTCCCTATCCTTTCAAATAGTTTATATAGTATTGGAATTAATTGTTCTTTGAATGTCTGGTAGAATTCACATGTAAATACATCTGGCCCTGGATATTTTTTCTTAGGGAGTTGATTAATAGCTTGTTCTATTTCTGTTTCTAAAATGGGGCTATTTAAATAGTTTATTTCCTCTTCTGTTAACCTGGACAGTCTATATTTTTGTAGATATTCCTCCATTTCATTTAGATTATCATATTTATTGGCATAATGTTGGGCAAAGTAACTCCTAATTATTGCTCTAATTTCCTCTTCATTGGAGGAGAGCTCTCCTTTCTCATTTTTGAGACTAACATTTTAATTTTCCTCTTTCCTTTTTTCCAAATTAAATTAACTAGAGGCTTATCTATTTTGTTGTTTTTTTCATAAAACCAATGGTTAGTTTTATTTAATAATTTAATAGTTTTCTTATTTTCAGTTTTATTAATCTCCCCTTTTATTTCCAGAATTTCCAATTTGGTATTTAATTGAGGATTTTTAATTTGTTCTTTTTCTAGTTTTTTTTAATAGTAAGCCCAATTCATTAATCTTCTCTTTCTCTACTTTATACAACTAAGCATCTAGGGAGCCAAGATGGCGGAGTGAAAAGGTGACTTTCTGCCTCTCCTCCGATCTTCTCTCAAATCAACAATAAAATAAGCCTCCGAACTGATCTTCAAGTCAACGAACTCAGAAATATTTGGGCACAGCTCTCTGGATAACCTCATATCAGGTTAGTCTGACTGGGACAGAGAGATAAATAGATAACTGTGCAGGCCGGAAGTGAGGGTGGGACTCAGCTCAGCTCATCATGGAAGAAATTCCAAACTCCAAAACTCCAAATTCCAAACACCTGGAGTTTATCTGAGGCACTCGGGACACTCTGCCCTGATTGGGGGCAGGTGTTCTGGCAGACTTGCCTTGTTTAAGGAGTAATTCGAACTTAGTCCTAGCCCCCAACGGCCCAGCACCTTAAGTCAACTTGCCGAAGTGCCCCAGGGCAAAGCTTTTTGCAGCTGCCGCTTTTTTTTCCCCTGCCTTAAAGAGATATCCACACTGTCTAAAAAAAAAAAAATATGATGAAGAAGCAAAAGAGAGCTCTCACCATAGACAGCTTTTATAAAGGCAAAGAAACGACCTCAGATACAGAGGTTTCTTTAGACAAAAATCCAGAGAACATCAGCCAGGACCATCACTGGTCCCCTTTTCAAAAGGCCTTTCTGGAAGACTGCATAAAGAACCTCAAAAGAGAGATGGAGGATAAATGGGAAAATAAACTGAAATCAGTGCAAGAAGGATATGATGCCCTGAAAAAGAGATATGAAAAATACACCAATTTATTAAAAAATAAAATTAGTGAAGTGGAAAAAGAGTGCAATGAACAAATTGGCCAGTTACAAAAGGAG
>JAJPUD010023532.1:1676-19855 GCA_023553655.1 Myrmecobius fasciatus
GTAGACAAGATTAGGAGGGAAGCAATAAATTGGGAAATCATCTTTACATTTAAGGGTTCTGAAAAAGTCTCATTTCTAAAATATATAGAGAATTGACTCATATTTATAAGAATTCAAGCCATTCTTCAATCAATAAATGGTCAAGGGATATGAACAGACAATTTTCAGATGAAGACATTAAAATTTTTTCTAATTATATGACAAAATCACTATTTATCAGAGAAATGAAAATTACGAGTACTCTGAGATACCACTATACAACTCTCAGACTGACTAAAATGACTGGAAAAGATAATGATGGATATTAGAGGGAATGTGGGACAAGTGGGACACTGATAAATTGTTGGTGGAACTGTGAATGGATCCAACCATTCTGGAGATCAATTTGGAACTATGCTCAAAAGTTATCAAATTATGCATACCCTTTGACCCAGTAGTGTTTCTATTGGGTCTATATCCCAAAGAGATCTTAACAGAAAGAAAGGGACCCACATATGCCCATAAGAAGTAATCATCATATAGTCTTGTTGTCATGTATATTGTTCTCCTGATTTTGCTCATTTCACTTAGCATCTGTTCATGCAAGTCTCTCCAGACCTCTTTGAAATCATCCTGCTGGTTGTTTCCTACAGAACAATAATATCCATGAGTTTCATATACCATAGTTTATTCAGCCATTTTCCACTTGATGGGCATCCATTCAGTTTATAGTTTCTAGCTCCTAAAAAAAGAGCTGCCACAAACATTCTTGCACATGTGGGTCCCTTTCCTTCAGGGAGAGGCCTATGGGATCTGTGGGTGGACTACAACATAGCATTTTCATGCTTTCTATTGATGTTTGCTTGCATTATGTTTTCCTTCTCACATTTTTTTCTTATGGATCCAATTTTTCTTGTACAGCAAGATAACTGTATAAATATGTATAGACATATTCTATTTGTCAAGTATTTTAACATAATTAATATGTATTAGACTTCCTGCCATCTAGAGGAGGAAGTGGAAGGAAGGATGGAAAAATTTGTAACAGAAAGGTTTTCAAGGGTCAATGATGAAAAATTATCCATGTATATGTTTTGCAAATAAAAAGCGTTAATAAAAAAGTCCATTAAAAATTAATGCTTGCTAATGGTTTTAGATATATGCTGCTTATTTTAAGGAAATTCCATTTACCACTAAGCTCTCTAGTGATTTTTAAGTGGAATAAGTGTTGTATTTTGTCCAAAAAAATTTTTGAATCTATTGAAATATCATATGATTTCTATTAGTTTTGTTATTGATATTGGCAATTATGCCAATAGTTTTCCTTGTATTTAACCAGCTTCACATTTCTGGTGTAAATACCACTTGATCATACCATATTATCTTGCTGATAAGTTGTTGTAATCGAATTGGTAATATTTTATTTAAAATTTTTGCATCAATTTTAATTAGAGAGATTGGTCTGAAATTTTCTTTCTTTGTTTTGCACCTTTCTGGTCTGGGTTGTTACTTTTCAAATGTACCTCACTACCTTCACATTGTCTATATTGTTATTATCTCTTTATTTCAAGATTCCTTTTATATTTTCATTATCTTTATAAAATTCTCACTTTCTTCCCATCTTAAATAAGGTATCACTTCTTTTGGAGACAAATACAGTTTATATTCTTCATTACATTCCCTCTCTCCTCCTCTATTTCCTCCATAAATTGACACTCTCTCTTTTGTCTTTTCATTCTTTCCCTTTTCCCTAGTTTTTTTTTTTCTTTTTCATTTTCTACAAACATGTTGAAGTCCTCTCTGACCTCTCAATGCGCTTTTGTGGACATGCTTTTTTTTTTTCTCCTACAAATGAGAAGTGAGTCTATGCTTAGTTTTATGTTACATTCTAGGTATGCACTACATATAATACAACTACTGCTAATACTACAATTATCACTATCACCACCATTACTAACTCACCTTATTATAGTACTTCATAGCTTTACAAATATTCCTACAATGAACAAGGAAGGTAGATCCCATGGTACAAATGTTCATATAAATATATTAAAGTAAAGAGGTTCAATGACTTGCTCATTGTCCCACGACTTATAAAATTGAAATTTTGGACTTGAATGCAGTTCTTAAGATTTCAAATACTTTCTCTCCAAATTTGACTTGGTCTCTGCTTTCTAAATGTATTAATCTACTTTAAATTTGTAAGTTCATTTTTAAGGAAGTTAGCAGTATCTTTTTTAAGGCTAAATGAATGGCTAGGTCTTGAGAATCATCATTTTACATATGAATATTTATTCTGATGAATTGTAAATGGAGATATAGAAAGTATAAGAAATTAGTTTCAATATTTAACTCTATAGAAATTCTTATATTAGGATCATTGAAATTGTTTTAAAAATATTTTCACATATCACATTTTTGCATATGTGGTTTTCTTTATAATTCTATATAATTATTTTATTCATTTAAAAATATTATTTTAAGAAAGAATCCATAGACTCTACATGACTGCAAAAGAAATCCATTATACATAAAAATATTGAAATAATCAATAAAGAAAATAGTATATACATATACTTTACATTTGAATTGAATCAATCAATAAATATTTACATACATATACATATACATACATATGTGTATATGGAATAAAGGGAGTAATAATTTTAATTCAATTTATAAATATATAAAAATATGAAAATTGAAAAATAATATTCACTATTTATTGATCGTCTACTGTCTACAAAATAACATATTAGGATTTATAAATTTCAAAGATAATTTCAATAAGAATAATAAAAATTTAAAATTTTGGGTAATTCTTTTTAATCACATTTTTATTGAATTGTAGGCTGTTTTACAGGCTTTGGGTAACAATATAAAAATATATAAATTTTAACTGTGAGAACCTAGATTATAATGTTGACACTTTGTTCTTGCTGACTTGTTCCATGGTTGCATTACTGCCTTTTTTAAGTGATTGTCACATTTCTCAAGTAATTATAATTATGTCGGTAATTTGGTATATTCATTTGATGCAATCACTGAGTAAGAATATGGTGCTAAGTGTTTAAATGATGATTTTATAAATTCATTATAATTTTTCCTGTAGTATTTTAACTATATTATTTTTAACACATAAGATTTATTAAAACATATTTTCAATTTTATAGGGCAATTTATATCAAACAAGTTTTCCAGGCTTAATACAGACTCCCAATAAACTTGACATTTACAAGGTGGTGGGTAACATTTTTTTTATGCTTATTTCTTAAGCACTTGTGATTTTTGTCAATACAGGATAAATTAACCTATATCAGGCAAACTATGTTTAGGTATCTGGATTAATCAGGTGCTCCATCTAGTCTGAAACATTGATAGAAATGTTTAGCAACTGTACTGAGCAGACAGAGAGACATAAATGAACACAGATTTTGCTACAGATTGCAAATAATTTGGTTGACTTAATCAAGAAGACAGAATAACATTAGCATTTTAGATAATTTTATTTTGATTTGTGGAATTCATTGGCAATATAAAACAGCAATTGAAAAAATTCACTTTGAAAATATAGGGGGAAAAGAAAGCAAAATAAGGAAATACTATAAATCATTAGTGCTTGTACAGAATACATTCCCTCTCAAAATGTGGTCATCTGATGCCTGCTTATTTTTGCAAGTGGTATGTAAATTTCTCTTCCATAAAATAGTCTATTGATGATGAAGTTTAATAATTTTTCTCTATTTTATTAAGCTACACAAACTTTGATTAAAAGAAATAAAATTGACTGGGTCGGCTCATCTATATGATAAGAGAAGACTCTAGTTTCCAATTGGTTATTCAAGAATTTTCTCTCTCCAACTATGTTTACAAGATTTCTAGTGAAAATTATATGAAAAATAGCTGCTGAACTGAACACGAGCATGACTATTTTTGACCCTTTCTCTCTCTCTCTCTATGTATATATATGCATATATATACATATATATTTACTTTTTGCCATTATGATTAACACTGATCAAACATAGGATTGAATCATAAGTCTTCCATTTACCATCTATATGACCTTGGGTAAAACCTCTGGGCCTCAGTTACCTCATCTACAAAATGGGACTAATAGCACTTACACTATCATATAGTTCCCTTGCAGTCTAGTTAGGAGAAAATCTTGAAAATGTGAGTTATTATTTTTAATATTCAATGCTACAGGTTATTTTTTCCATTTATTGAATAATTTCTTTATTAAGTTAATGAAGTTTCTGCCAGTTATTTTACTATTAATCTGTGCTTATGTCATTAATCCAATTTAGAAATAAGTTGATTGCTGAAAATCAAATGGGGAGGAGAGGTGTTAGGTGCAAAAAGAAAATTGCTTGAAGATTAGTGGAAAGACCATTGTATCTGTTATTAGAGGATATTAATTTAAATTGTGTCTCAGCCTCTCATTTACGTTGGACAAGACATCTAATTTCCCTTGCTTATTAGTTTCCCCACATGCAAAATGAAAGAGATGAACTAGACTTCTGAAAGTCCTTCCTGCTCCAAACCAATGATCATATGCCTCTTCTTCAGACAGATTAGATGTCTGCATTAGATATTACTAGACTCAGATTTCTATATTAAGTACTGAAGAAATTGTCACTTTTCTAAACTTAGATGACAGCAAGCTAAGAGACAGTCCCATGGATTTCACTGATTTAATAAACAAATTTTACAAGAAATAGAAAGAAATTGTAGCGTGACATATTAAAGATAATAATTCACATTTTCAAAGAAGTTTTCTCATAACTTGAAATTAAGGACCCATCTATATGAGCAGTGATGACTCTAGTTCTATATAATACTATAAGTGCAATTATTCCCATTTTGTAGTTGAGGTAACTGAGGCTCGGGATTTTTTACCTAATAAGACATAGATGGCAAGTAGCAGACATTTTTATTTAACCCTAAGTTCTAAGTACTCTTTGCAATACACCATTTTCCATTCTTTTATTCATGTTCACATTTACAAATATTTTATACAGTGTCATGGCTAACATCTAAACAAATCTTTACATATATAGAAATCATAATCCAGTTTACCATTTTAAAGACAAATATTTAGCAGAAGGCTCTGAGAAATGAAATGAGTTTCTTAAAGTGACAGAATAAATAACAAAAGTAGAATTTGAACAAAGCCCCTCTGATTATAAATTTGATGTTTTCAAAATATATACACATATGTGCAAACATACACATGCAGAAGTATCTACTGGAATAAGAAAAATCAATCACATAACTCTTTTTTAAAAGTATCTAGTTATGAGAAAGCAACTGTTTGTCCATACTATGCATTTTCAGATAAAATTTAATAAATGGATTCTATGATATAAGAGAAAAACTCAGAGACATAGAATCAGATACTTCATTACTGGTTTTCTGGTTCCAATCCTGGAAAACAATGAGAGATTAATTAATGGGGACACAGAGGAATCAGTTCTGCTTTTGTCCTTGACCTGTGTGTGCTCTGAGACAAGAGTTCATACCTTATGGACAATTGATATAGTGGTCATTGTAAAATGGAACTTTTAAGTTACAAAAAGATGATGTTAAGGCTAGACTGCCAAAGGAAGCCCTGAACTATCTTGCTATACACCATTTTATCCAAGCTGCATGTACAGCTTCTTTTAGTCCAACAAATCCCACTGGGAACAATGATAATTAAAGCCCTAAGGTTTGTGAAAATGTCTCATGACTCTATCTTGCATGATAATCTTATAGAAAAGATTTTGACCCATATGCATAATTTAGCCTATGCTTCTTATTTTTTTAGATGAGAAAACTGAGGCCCAGAAAAATAATTATCCAAGACCATATCTATACTATATAGCAGAGACAGAGAATTCAGATATTCTGTTACTACAAGCAATGTTTTTATCAAAATGCTTTAGTCCAATATCATAGCTGAGACATATTCTTCGTTCAATATTGCAGACTAATGAAACTCTAAAGGGCATCAGGTCAAGATAGATAGATGTGTATATACATACATATACATATATATGTATACACACAGATAGAAATATAGATATTACAATTATAATATTCTAATGCTATATCAATATCTATAGCTACCTATCTACATATATTAATTAGTAATCTTTGCTGTTAAATATTGATATTATGTTTTATATATAAATATGCATCATATTATATAACAAATAATTATAAATATCTATACATATATATTACAATCTATATCAATGTCTATGAAAAACTATCTTCTATCTAGCTATCTATCTTCCCCATGGGGGATATTATGGATTTCCTCCTGGGAGATGAGACATAGGTACATAGAAGGGCATATTGGGAAAGCTTACTATTTGGAGGAGTATAGTCTTTTCCACTAGCTGTATAAGCATAAATGCTTTTGTCTAAAATTACCTCATCAAGCACAGTCTTCCCTTTCTTTTCTTTCATTCTTCTGACAGGCAAATAACTCCATTTAAAGTTTGTGCCTACATGTTATAAGGGGAGATTGAATTTAGGATGTGATCTATTTCATTTTTCCCTTTTGAATTCTAGCTACAGAAAATACATCTATTCACAGAAAGTAGATATGTATCTGAAAGGCCAATAATCCTTATTTTGTAGCAAACTAATAGGGGAGGTCTGAGGAACAAGTTCCCAGGGTAGTAGGCCAATGCAAGTTTGGGCTTAAACTTTCTAAGGTAATTTTGTGTTTCCACAGTAAATGGTACATAATAAATCCTTAATATTTATTGATTTATTGATTCAATGAAAGGAACTTAATTAAAATTGATTTTAATATGAATCTCCCTAGACACTGAAATGGTATATAGGATCCAAACTGAAGGCATTTCTAGACAATATTTTTATATCTGCTTTTTCTGTGTTTTTGAAGTAAATTATTCTTTAATAAAGGAAAACATGTTATTCAGGGTTTAAATGCTTTAGGTGTGCTAATCATTGGGTCCCTACAATCAGGAGAAAACTCTTCAAGCTTATTAATCCAATGACAGAAAATGGTTTTTCCCAAATCTGTAAGGGGTCTGGGGATCCTAGGTAAAAGAGTATATAATAGACTTTGGCCCTCAGAGACTGAAAGTCAGAGCAATCCATATTACATTACACATACAATTTTCATGGACAACTTAAATGAGCTGATGCTAAGTAAAGCAAGGAAAGCTAGGAAAACATGTTATTCAGCAACAGAAAGATTCTGTGTTAATCAACTAGCAGACTTAGCTCTTCTTAGAAATGTGGATATCCAAGACAATTCCAATAAATGTAGAGTAGATAATGTCATCTGCATCCAGAAAGAGAACTAAGGAAAATGAAGATCAAAATATACTATTTTACCAGGTTTTCCCTGCTGTATTTTTTTTCCTTGTAGTTTTTTTTTTCCTTTTTGTTCTGATTTTCTCTCCCAACATAGCTTACAAAGAAACATGTAAAAACTGATATACATTAATGCAGTATAAGGGGAAAATTTAAAAAAAAACATAATTTTCATTTATGCTAAGGTTATGCAATGATGTAGATATTAATTAAATTCAATGGAAAATAATTCTTCAATAGTAACATCTAAATTCCTAAAGACATCCCCTGGCAGCCTTATAACATACTCTACAATGAACATATGGCTAGAATGCTGCTATTTTGGCTGGCGTGACTTGGCCTTTTTCCTTTTGAATATCCTGAGTGTCTAGAATGAAATGCTATTATATATGTTGGTATTATTGATGAGAAAAATGTTATTTCCTTTTGTATTATAAAAGCTTTTTATCTGCAAAACATATGCATGTGTAATTTTTCAACAATGATCCTTGCAAAGCCTTCGGTTCCATATTTTTCTATCCTTCCCCCATCCCCTTGCCTAGATGGCAGGTAGTCTAATGCATGTTAATTATATTACAATATAGGATAAATTCAACATATGTATACATATTTATGCAGTTATCTTGCTGTAAAAGAAAAACTGGTTCTAAAAGAAAAAAAAACTTGAGAAGGAAAACAAAATGCAAGCAAATATCAAGAGAAAAGGTGAAAATGTCATGTTGTGGTACACACTCAGATCCCACAGGCCTCTCCCTGGCGTACATGGCTTTCTTCATCACTAAACAGTTGGAACTGGTTTGAAACATCTCATTGTTGAAGAGAAGCATGTCCATCAGAATTGATCATTTTATAGTCCTGCTGTTGTTGTGTATAATGATCTCCTGGTTCTGCTCATTTCATTTAGCATCAGTTCATGCGAGTCTCTCCAGGCCTCTCTGAAATCATTCTGCTGGTCGTTTCTTACAGAACAATAATATTCCATCACATTCATATGTCATAATTTATTCAGCCATTTCCAATTGATGGGCATCATCCATTGAGTTTCCAGTTTCTAGCCACTACAAAAAGGGTTGTCACAAACATTTTTGCACATGTGAGTCCCTTTCCTTCTTTTAAGATCTCTTTGGGATATAAGCCCAATAGAAATACTACTGGGTCAAAGGGTATGCATAATCTGATAACTTTTTGAGCAGAGTTCCAAATTGCTCTCCAAATTGGGATCCAAATGGCTGGATCCATTCACAGTTCCACCAAACAATGCATCAGTGCCCCAGTTTTCTCACATCCCCTCTAATATCCATCATTATCTTTTCCAGTCATTTTAGCCAGATTGACAGGTGTATAGTGGTTTCTTAGAGTAGTCTTAATTTGCATTTCTCTGATGAATAGTGATTTGGAACACCTTTTCATATGATTAGAAATAGTTTTAATGTCTTCATCTGAAAATTGTCTGTTCATAAACTTTGACCATTTATCGATTGGAAAATGGCTTGAATTCTTATAAATATGAGTCAATTCTCTATATATTTTAGAAATCAGACTTTTGTCAGAACCCTTAAATGTAAAAATGATTTCCCAATTTATTGCTCCCCTCCTAATCTTGTCTGCTTTAGTTTTGTTTGTACAAAAACTTTTTAACTTAATGTAGTCAAAATTATCTATCTGGTGTTCAATGAAGAGTTCCAGTTCTTCTTTGGACACAAATTCCTTCCTTCTCTACAGGTCTGACAGGTAAACTATCCTATGTTCCTCTAATTTGCTTATAATATCACTCTTTATGCCTAAATCATGAACCCATTTAGATCTTATCTTGCTATGTGGTGTTAGGTGTGGGTCAAGCCCTAATTTCTTTGAAACTTTCCCAGCAGTTTTTGTCAAATAGTGAGTTCCTATCCCAGAAGCTGGAGTCTTTGGATTTATCAAACACTAGACTGCTATAGTTATGTCCTAGTTTGTCCTGTGATCCTATCCTATTACACTGATCGAGTACTCTATTTCTTAGCCAGTACTAAATGGTTTTTATGACCACTGCTTTATAATGTAGTTTTAGATCTGGTACAGTAAGGGCAGCTTCATCAGCATTTTTTTTTCATTAATTTCCTTGAAATGCTTGAACTTTTGTTCTTCCAAACGAACTTTGCTACTATTTTTTTCTAGATCTGTAAAATAATTTCTCGGGTGTTTGATTGGTATGACACTAAATAAGTAAATTAGTTTGGGGAGTGTTGTCATTTTTTATGAGCAATTGATATTTTTACAAATGATTAGGCCTGACCTTAATTGTGTGGAAAGTGTTTTGTAGTTTTGTTCATATAGTTTCTGACTTTCCCTTGGCAGAGAGATTCCCAAATATTTCATATTATTGACAATCATTTTGAATGGAATTTCTATTAGTATCACTTGCTGCTAACATTTGTTGGTAATATATACAAATATTGATGATTTATGTGGATTTCTTTTGTATCCTGCAACTGTACTGAAGTTGTGAATTGTTTTTAGAAGCTTTTTAGTTAAGTTTCTGTGGTTTTCTATATATACCATCATAGCATCTGCAAAGAGTGACAATTTGGTTTCCTCATTACCTACTCTAATTCCCTTAATCTTTTTTTCTTCTCTTACTGCCAAAGCTAACATTTCTTTTTTTTTTATTAAAGCTTTTTATTTGTATAACATATATATGGGTAGTTCCCCAACATTGATCTTTACAAAGCTTTCCATTACAAATTTTACCCCCAGTCCCCTCCCCTCCCCTAGATGGCAGGAAGTCCACTACATGTTAATAATGCAAAGCTAACATTTCTAATACAATATTAAATAGTAATGGTGACAGTGGGCAGCCTTGTTTCATTCCTGATCTTATTGGGAAAGGTTCTAATCTGTCCCCATTACATATGATGCTTTCTGATGATTTTAAATAGATGCTACTGATCATTTTAAGGAAAAGCCCATTTATTCCTATACTCTCTAGTGTTTTTAGCAGCAATGGGTATTGGATTTTATCAAATGCTTTTTCTGCATCTATTGAGATAATCATATGATTTTTTGTTAGTTTGGTTGTTAATATAATTGATTATGCTGATAGTTTTCCTAATATTGAATGAGCTCTGCATTTCTGGTATAAATCCTACTGGGTCATAGTGTATTATCCTGGAGATGACTTTATGTAATCTTGTTGATAATATCTTATTTAGGATTTTTCCATCAATATTCATTAGGGAAATTGGTCTATAGTTTTCTTTCTTTGTTTTCACCCTACCTGGTTTAGTTATCAGCACCATATCTGTATCATAAAAGGCATTTTGTAGAACACCTTCTTTCCCTATTTTTTCAAATAGTTTATATAGTACTGAAATTAATTGTTCCTTAAATGTTTGGTAGAATTCACATGTAAATTCATCTGGCCCTGGAGGTTTTTCCCTTTTGGAATTGATTAATACATTGGTCTATTTCTTTTTTCAAAAATGGGGCTAATTAATTTATTTCTTCTGTTAACCTAGGCAATGTGTATTTTTGTAGATATTCCTTCATTTCATTTAGATTATCAAATTTATTGGCATGAAGTTGGGCAAAGTAACTACTAATTATCGTTCTAATTTTCTCTTCATTGGTAGAAAGTTCTCAATTTTCATTTTTGAGACTAACATTTTGATTTTCTTCTTTCCTTTTATTTAATTAATAATTTAATTAGAATTCAATTAACTAAAGGCTTATCTATTTTGTTGGTTTTTACATTAAACAAATTCTTAGTTTTATTTATTAATTCAATATTTTTCTTATTTTCAAGTTAATAATCTTGCCTTTTATTTTCAGAATTTCCAATTTGGTATTTAATTGAGGGTTTTTAATTTGTTTTTTTTTCTAGCCTTTTAAATTGTAAGCCCAATTCATTGATCTTCTCTTTCTCTATTTTATGCAAGCAAGCATCTAGAGATATAACAATAACTTTTATAACCGCATTGTCTGTATCTCACAAATTTTGGTATGTTTCCTCATTATTTTCATTCTCCTGGATGAAATTATTGATTTTGTCTATTATTTGCTGTTTCACCCATTCATTCTTTAGAATTAGATTATTTAATGTCCAATTAGCTTTTGGTCTACTTTCTCATGGCCTTATGTTGCATGTGATTTTTATTGCATCATGATCTTAAAAAAATGCTTGAATTATATATAAAAATGCCTTTCTGCATTTGATACTGAGATTTTTATGCCCTAAAACATTGTCATTTTTTGTATAAGTTCCATGAACTACTGAGAAAAAATTAAACTCCTTCCTCCATTCAGTTTTCCCCAAAGACCTATCATACTTAACTTTTATAACATTTTGTTTAACTCTTTAACTTCTTTCTTATTTATTTTGTTGTTTGATTTATCTAGTTCTAAGAAAGCAAGGTTGAGATCCCCCACTAGTATAGTTTTGCTTTATATTTCTTCTTGCATCTCTCTTAACTAGTCCTTTAGGATTTTGGATGTCATACTAATTGGTGAATATATATGTTTATTATTGACATTCCTTCATTGTCTATGGCACCCTTTAGTAAAATATAGTTTTTTATCTCTTTTAATTAGATCTGTCTTTGCTTATACTTGAGATGAGATCAGGATTGCTACCCCTGCTTTTTTTTGTTCACCTGAAGCACAATATGTTCTACTCCAGCCCTTCACCTTCATTCTGTTTGTATCTCCATATTTTAGATGTGTTTCTTCTAAACAACATATTGTAGGATTCTGGCTTTTAATCCAGTCTGCTATCTGCTTCCATTTTATTGGAGAGGTCATTTCATTCACATTGACAGTTAAAATAACTAAGCCTGTATTTCCTGCCATCTTATTTATCCAAATTTATGTTTTTCTCTTTTCTTTCCACTTTTTCCCTTCCCCTTTCCCCAGTATTTTGCTTTTGATGACCACCTCCCTTAGACAGTTCTCAGCCCTTTAGAGCCCTTTTGCCTTTTTTACACCTTTCTTCTATTTTCCCTTCTATTATTCTTCCCCTTTCTTATCGTTTCTCTCCCACTTCCCTATAAGGTGGGACAAGGTTTTCTGTGAAACCAAATATGTCTGATAAACTCTCTTAAAGCCCAATCTGATAAGAGACACAATGCTCATCCCTCTCTCTTTTTTCCCTCAATGGTATTAGTTTTTCTTTGCCTCTTCATGAGATTTTACCTTATTTTATCTCCTACCTACTTTTTCCTTTTTTTCCAGTCGAATCCCCTTTCCACCTGTAATTTCTTTTTCATATTATACCCACAGTCTCTAAATATGTCCATAATAGAAATATAGTTCTCAAGAGTTCTTTCCTGTTTACCCTTTTATGCTTCTTTGGAATTCTATGTTTGGAGGTCAAATTTTTTGTTCAGATCTGGTCTTTTCATTAGAAATAGGTGAAATTCACCTATATCATTGAATGTCCATCTTCTTCCCTTAAAGATAATGCTCATTCTAGCTGGATAGCTTATTCTTGGTTGTTATCCAAGTTCTTTTGCTTTTCAGAATATCTGATTCCAGGCCCTTTGATCCTTTAAGATGGAAGCTGACAGATCCTGGGTGATTCTAATTACATTTCCTCAGTATTTGAATTGTTTCTTTCTAGCTGCTAGCAATATCTTTTCCTTGGTGAGACATTCCTGAAATTTAGCCATGACATTCCTTGGGGATTTAATTTTGGGGTCTCTTTCAGGAGGTGATCAATGAATTCTTTCAATGGTGATTTTGCCTTCAAATTCTAAATCATCAGGGCAGTTTTCTTTCAAGATTTCCTGGAAGATAGTGTTTAGATTCTTTTTTTTTTCATCATGGCTTTAAGAAAGTCCAGTAATTCTTAGGTTGTCTCTCCTAGATCTATTTTCCAGGTCAATTGTTTTTCTTAGGAGATATTTCATATTTTTTAAATTATTTTTTGTTTTTGTTTGAATGATTCTTGAGGTCTTATTGAGTCATTCACTTCCATGTGTTCATTTCAAATTTTTAATGTATTATTTTTTTTTTACTTGCCTTTTTTATGTCCTTTCGTAATTGGCCAATTTGTTCATTGCATACTTTTTTCCATTTCACTAATTGTGTTTTTCATTGAATTAGTGTCTTTTTCATATCTCTTTTGTAGAGCATTATGTGCTTTTTCCATTCCTTCTTGCTATGATATCATTTAATTTACCCATTTTTCTTCTAAATCTCTTTTGAGATTTTTTAATGCAATATTCCAGGAAAGCTTTGTGAAATGGGGACCAGGTCATGTCTCCTTTTGTGGCTTCTTCTGAAGTTGCTTTACCTTTATGAACCTCAGGATCTGAGGTCTGTTCTTCTGTCTCTCCATATAAGCTATGTATGATGATATTTTTTTTATTATTATTCATTTTTAAAGCTTGAAAAGCTTTACAAACAACAACAACAACAACAATTCAAATGCTGAGGAGCCTCCTTAAAGAAGTGAAAGGTCCCAGAATCTGATATTCCAAAATGCAAAGGAGTAACAACTGCTTTAATTTGCCCTAAGGTAGTTCTGCTGATTGACTTCTGGTGCTGGGCATATCAGGGCCAGGCCAGTGTTCTCAGTGGTTTACAATCTACCTTTTATAAAAGGCAGATCTGCAAAAAGCACCTGCTTGCAACCAGGCCAGAGTAACCTACGAAGCTCACAGAAACTTCCCAGGTGCTTAGAAAATGCCGTGCTCTGAGTCCTGGCCTGGCTTTATGCCTTGTCTGCACTACAGTCTGGGCTTGGCAGACTGTCCCCTTACCCAATTGAAAGAGACATGTTCTAAAGTTCTTCCATGTTACCTTCCAGGAATGTGTTGTACTCCAAATATTTGGGGGTGCTTTGACTCCAAAAATCAGTTTAGAGGCGTAAACTGCTATTGATTTGAGAGAAGGTCAGAGAAGATCACAGAGAGTTGTGTCTTCACTCTGGCTTCTTGGCTCCGCACCCCAAAAAGTTTTATTTTTAAAAAGGCTGATATTTCTGGACATAAGATGTTTTATGTTTTATAACTTGTTAAATGCTTTCAAGGGAAAGTTAGACAGTCAATAAGCATTTATTACCAGAGCCAAGATGGTGGAGAGGGCACACATTTCTTTCTGACCTTGTCCCATGATCCTTATAATAATTACCAAATCCAGTTTTTGAATTAGCTCTGGACTAGCAGAATCCACAAATATTGGGAGTGTAACAAATTACCAACAGAGGATAATTTCAAAGATCGTTAGAAAAGGTCTGTTTCAATCATGCATAGAGGGCAAGCAGGCTGATCACAGACACTGGAGAGTACAGGCAATGCAGAATCCCAGGGAAGTATGCACTGGATAATCTATAGGGAGGACTCTATAACACTGTTGGCTACTCTGGTCTAATTGAAAGCCAGTAGATCAGCAGAGAAGTTATAAAACATCCAACACAACCTCAAAAGGTAAGTGAATGCCAAATAGCCAGAATTATATAGTAAATGGCCACACCCACTGAACAGCGGAAGTAAATTAGCTCAGACTGCTCAGTGCAGCCTCTGCTGCTTGTAGAGGAAGTTTGGACAACCTCCCTTGACCTGAAAACAAATCTCAACATTAAAAAAATAAATAAATAAAAAAGCAAAAAGAAGTCTGACCATAGATAGTTTTGTTGTCAAAGAGAAGAAAAGATTTCAAACCCTGAGGAGACTAAAAGCAGATCATCTCCAGATGAAGCCTGAAAAGATGATGTAAATTGGTCATTGGTCACACAAGGATCTAATAGGAAAAGTTAAAAAAAGGATCTTAAAAGAGAGCTAGAAGAAAATGGGGAAAGGAAATGAAAACTTTGCAAGAGGCTTTGAAAAGGCAACTTAGTGAAATGGAAAAACATATAACTCATTAAAAGATAGATTTGACAAAATAGAAAAAAGAAAACATTTCCCAGTAAAACAGGATTTCTGAAATAGAAAAAGAAAATAACTCCTTAAACACCAGAATTTGTGCAATGGGAAAAAAAAAATCAACAGTAAAAACAACTCATTTAAAAATTCAATTGAACAAATACAAAAAGAAGTAAAAAAAGTAAATGAAGAAAATAATTTACTAAAAGTCAGAACTGAACAAAGGGAAATGAATGATTCAATGAGACATCAAGAATCAGTCAACCAAAATTTAAAAAAAATGAAAAAAGTATTAAAAAATGTAAAAGACCTGCTTGGTTAAATAATTGACCTCGAAAATAGATTTAGGAGAGACAATCTAAGGATTATTGGACTTCCTAAAAACCAAGGTAAAAAAGGGCCTACACACTATTTTTGAGAAAATCATCAAAGAGAACTGACTCGATCTCATAAACTCAGAAGGTAAAATAACCATTGACAAAATTCACTGTACACTTCCTAAAAGAGACCCCAAAATTAAAAGTCTAAGGAATATTTTGGCTAAATTTCAGAACTATCAGACCAAAGAAAAAATTTGAGAAATGGCCAGGAAAAAAAACAAAAACAAAACAAACAACAACAACAACAATTCAAATGCTGAGGAGCCACCTTAAAGGAGTGAAAAGTCCTGGAATCTGACATTCCAAAAGGCAAAGGAAATTGGAGTGCAGCCAAGAATGAAGTACTCTGCTAAACTGAGCATTTTCTTTCAGGGAAGAAGACGGACATTCAGTGAAACAGGTGAATTACATTGTGTGAATATTAGTTGCATCAGATTTGGCTCAAAGAGAAAATATTTGACATATTTGGTTTCACAGAGAAATTTCTCTCACCTTACAGAAAAGTGGGAGGGGAAAAGTGAAAAGGGAAGGGATAGATTAATAGAAAGAGTAATAGAAACAGTAGGGGAAAGATATAAGAAAGAGGGAGGGACACTAAAGGGGGAGGGCTGCTTGAGGCAAGTGGTGCTCATAAGTAAAATACTGGGAAGGAGGGAAAAAGGAAAAGGAAATAGAAAAGTATAATTTGAGGTTAATAATATGTCAAGAAATAAAATTAGTACTTTGAATTGTAAATGTGAATGGGATGAATTCTCCCATAAAGCAGAATTGGATAGCAGACTGGAGTAAAAGCCAAACTCCTACACAATGTTGTTTACAAGGAATACATGTAAAGCAGAGTGATATAAACAGAGTAAAGGTAACAGATTTGAATAAAATATATTATGCTTCAGATGAAGTAAAAAAAAAAAGCAAGAGTGGCAACAATGATCTCAGATCAAGCTTAAGCAAAAATTAATCTAATTAAGAGATAAGGAAGGAAATTTATATCTTACTAAAGGGTACCATAGATAATAAACGATATCAATACTAAACTTATATGCACCAAGTTGTATAGCATCTAAATTCCTAAATGAGAAGTTAAGAGAGATGCAAAAAGAAATAGACAGCAAAACTGTATTAGTGGGTGATCTCAAACTTACTCTCTCAGAACTAGATAAATCAAAACAGAAAATAAATAAGAAAGAAGTTAAGAAGGTAAAGAGAATACTAGAAAAGTTAGGTATGATAGATCTTTAGAGAAAATTAAATGGAGGCAGAAAGGATTACACTTTCTTCTCTTCAGTTCATGAAACCTATATAAAACCTGATCTTATATTAGTACATAAAGACCTCAAAATCAAATGCAAAAAAGCAGAAATAGTAAATGCATTTTTTAGATCATAGTACAATAAAAATTACATTCAAGAAAAGAACAGGGGAAAATAGACCAAAAAGTAACTGGAAACTAAATAATCTCATCCTAAAGATTGTAAAGTAGCAAATCATATACATAATTAATAATTTCATACAAGAGAATGACAATAATGATACAGCATACCAAAATGTGTAGGATGCAGCCAAAGGGGCAATAAGGGGAAATTTTATATCTCTAGATGCTTACTTGAATAAAATAGAGATAGAAAATCAATGAATTGGGCTTGCAAGTAAAAAAAGCTGAAAAAACATAAAATTAAACCCCCCCAATCAAATACCAAAGTTGATATTCTAAAAATAAAATGAGAGATTAATAAAATTGAAAGTAAAATAAACAAACTATTGAATCAATTAATAAAATTAAAAGTTGGTTTTATGTAAAAACCAACAAAATAGATAAACCTTTAGTTAATTTGATTGGAAAAAAGAAAGAGGAAAATCAAATTATTAGTCTCAAAAATGAAAAAAGAGGAGTTTCCAGCAATGAAAGGGAAATTAGAGCAATGAGTAGGAGTCACTTTGCCCAACTTCATGCCAATAAATTTGATAATTTAAGTGAAATGAAGGAATACCTACAAAAATGTATATTTCCCAGATTAAAAGAACAGGAAATAAATTACTTAAATAGTCCCATTTTAGAAAAAGAAATAGAAAAAGCTATTAATCAACTCCCTAAGAAAAAATTGCCAAGGACTAGACTAATTTACAAATAAATTCTACCAAACAGTTGAAGAACAATTATCTCCAATGCTATATAAACTTTGTTAAAAAATAGGGAAGGGAGGACTTCTACCAATTTTTTTTTATGACACAGATATAGTATTGATAGCTAAACCAGGTAGGAAGAAAACAGTGAAAGAACATTATATATAACAATATCCAAAATGAATATTGATGTAAAACTATTAAATAAAACAGCAAAAAGATTACAGAAAATCATTCCCAGGATAATACACTATGCCAAGTAGGATTTATATGAGGAATGCAATTATAGTTCATTATTAGGAAAACTATCAGCATAATCGACTATATAAATAATCAAGCTAACAAAAATGTGATTATCTCAATAGATGCAGAAAAAGCATTTGATATGGGGCAGCTAGGTGGCGCAGTGGATAGAAGACCAGCCCTGAAGTCAGGAGGACCTGGGTTCAAATCTGGTCTCAGACACTTAACATTCCCTAGCTGTGTGACCCTGGGCAAGTCACTTAACCCCATT
>JAJPUD010023533.1:0-19855 GCA_023553655.1 Myrmecobius fasciatus
ATCTTACATTTAGAACTTTAGACTTAGAACCTTAGTCTCTCAAACTTCAGACTTTCAGAACTTCAGACTTAGAATTTTAGACTATTAGAACTTTAGACCCTTAGACACTTAGAACTTCAGACTCTTGGAACTCTAAACTCTCAGAACTTTAGACTCTTAGAACCTTGGATACTTAGAACTTTAGACTTAGAACCTCAGAATCTCAGAACTTTAGACTTTCACAACTTCAGATTTAGAATTTCAGACCATCAGAACTTTAGACTCTTAGAACTTTAGCCTTAGAACCTCAGACTCAGAACCTCAGACTCTTAACATCTTAGATTCAGAATATTTGACACTTAGAACTTTTCTCAGCTCTTTAGGACTCCCAGAACCTCGAAATCTTTGGATTTCCATGAAAGTTCTTCAAGGAACCCCGGGGCTAAAGCTAGAGAGGAGGGTGAGCCAAAGATGGGGATTTATTCCCCCCCCATCAGACTGAGATCAGCCAGCCAATCAGGAAGATGGAGAGCAGGGCGGGGTCTGCCCCTTCCCTACTTCCTGTCTGGGAAGGAAGTCCTCCCCCTTAACCCTGTGAGTCTTCAATCACCTGTCTATGGAGAACTGCACGTGGCCCTGTCATGTGTTCTCCTCAGAAGTAGGTGCTTTTTAAGGGGAGGGGGGAAGGGAGAGGCATGGGCAGGATGGGGAGACCTTGGGGGCCAGTGGGAGGGGCAACCTTTAACGCCTGCGGGATCCTGTGCTGCACTGAGGAAACCCCGCGTTTGGGGGGAGGGGAAGGGGGCAGTGATGGCGGCACCAGAGTAGCGATAAGAGCCCCACCCAGACCGCTTTTTAAAAAATGTTCAACATGTACAATTCTTATATATGAATTTCTACACTTATCACAAGGAAAATCATGTCAAAAAGGGGGAAATAAGAAATAAGCAAACAAACAACAACAGAAGGTGAAGCGTCTGCTTTGATTCACATTCAGTCCCCATAGTCTTCTCCCTGGATGGGAACGGCTCTCTCCCTCACAAGTCTGGGAAGTTGAATCACCTTGTTGAGAAGAACCATGTCCATCAGAATTGATCCTCATATAGTCTTGTTGCCATGTATAATGATCTCCTGGTTCTGCTCATTTCACTCAGCATCAGTTCATGCAAGTCTCTCCAGGCCTCTCTGAAATCGTCCTGCTGGTCGTTTCTTACAGAGCAATAATATTCCATAACATTCATATACCATAATTTATTCAGCCACTCTCCAGTTGAAGGGCATCCATTCAGTTTCCAATTTCTAGCCACTACAAAAAGGGCTGCCACAAACATTCTTGCACATGTGGGTCCCTTTCCCTTCTCTAAGATCTCTTTGGGATACAGGCCCAGTAGAAACACTGCTGGGTCAAAGGGTATGCACAGTTTGATAACTTTTTGGGAATAGCTCCAAATTGCTCTCCAGAATGGTTGGATCCGTTCACAGTTCCACCAACAATGTATCAGTGTCCCAGCTTTCCCACATCCCCTCCAACATTTATCATTATCTTTTCCTGTCATCTTAGCCAATCTGACAGGTGTATAGTGGTACCTCAGAGTTGTCAGAGCACTTTATATATATAAAGTCTTATTTTTCCCCAATTAGATATTTAAACAATTTTTTTTTACCATTTAAAAAAAAAACATTTTGAGTTTCAAATACTCTGCTTCCCTCCTTCCCCTTCTGGAGATGGTAAACAATCAGATCTAGGTTCTGCATGTGTAGTGGTGCATATCCTTCTCATGTGAGTCATTTGCTCAGACTACCTGGGTAGCAAGAAGATAACTAAGTCCTGGGCACAGCAAGCAGCCCTCCCCCAGCCAGAGGAGGATGCCTGCCATCTGTGCATAGGTTAGAGGGCAAAATCATCTGTCTTCCTGTATGTGAAGAGCTCTCATTTGGGAGGGGACTGGATCTTTTCAGCCTTGGCTCTAGAGGGGAGAACTTGGAGCAAGGGTTGGAAGGTACTTAGAAGTAGATTTAGGCTTAAGAAAAAGAAGTACAAAGTTAGAGTTATGCAAAAGTGGAATGGACGGTCTTGGGAGAGAATGAATTTCCCAGTCACTGGAAATCTCCAAGTCAGGATTGAATGGTTATTTCCTTCTGGAATGATATGCGGGGTATCCTCAGTTGGGAAGGAATTAGATTGGACGGCCTCAGAGTCTGTTACATTTTGTAACAATTTTGTAAAAGTCTGAGATTTTGTGAGATGATGGATAGTGGGAAATGGGAGATGGAGGTTGGAGGAATAGGGAACTAGCAGGAAATATGAAGTAAGAGAAGTAGGGGAAATGGGAGAAAAGGGGAGGATGGGTGCTTACTCAGTCACTGCCTGGCTTAACAGCCCCATCCTTCCTCACTTTTTTCTAGTAGCTGTTCCATGAAGGCCAAGACCACCTCATCTTCCAAGAAAAAATACTTCTATTTCCAGCTATTCCTGTTCCTGCTTTTGCAACTGTTGTTTACGCTGAGCCTCCTTTCATATTGGTACCTGCTCCCTCAGTCCATGCAGAAATATTGCCCCCCTAAGCAGGTAGCACCACCCATCACCCCGGTGTTCATCATCCTGCTGTGGACATGGCCTTTTAATGGGCTCTCCTCCATTCAAGGACTCCATTGCTTGGGCCCCTGGGCCAGGGAGGCAAACTGCCAAATCACATTGAACCGGACTTGGTATGAGCGGGCCCATGCAGTTATCATCCACCACCGGGAAGTGAGTTTCATGCCCTCCAAGCAGCTGCCTCCTGAGCCACGGCCTGCTGGCCAGCGATGGGTTTGGCTCAGCCTTGAGTCACCCAGCCACTTAGATAACCTGGCCGCCATGGATGGCCTCTTCAACCTGACTATGACCTATCGCACTGACTCAGACATCTTCACGCCTTACGGATGGCTCAAACCACGGCAGGCACCGAAGAATAATTCCTTACCCCGACCTCCCTATCCCAAAACCAAGCTGGTGGCCTGAGTGGTGAGTAATTGGAATGAAGACTCCACACGGGTAAAATACTTCCGGAGGCTGAAGCCCTATCTGTCTGTGGACATCTATGGGAAACACCACATGCCATTGCCTGTCGAAAATCAGCAGGCAGTCCTGTCCATGTACAAGTTCTACCTGGCTTTTGAGAACTCTCAGCACCAAGACTACATCACAGAGAAGCTTTGGCGCAATGCCTTGGAGTCCTGGGCCATCCCCATAGTGTACGGTCCACCGAGACACAACTATGAGCGCTTCTTGCCGCCTGATGCCTTTATCCATGTGAGTGACTTCAAGAGCCCCCGGGAACTAGCCGCCTACCTAATGAAGCTGAATGAAGATGAGAAGCACTACTTGTCATACTTTGAGTGGCAGAAGCACCTGGAGGTGGTAACAAGGCCTGGCTGGTTCCAGGAATTCTGTAAGGCCTGCCGGATCCTACTGGAGCCACCCACATACCGGATCCTGCCGATGCTGTCCAAGTGGTTCTCCTGAGGTGCATCCCTCGGGTCCATAGCCCTTGGGTCTTCTAGTGGCAGGGGATATTCAAAAGAGGCGTGATGGAACATTGCCTTATTTTTCTCCCAATGGATATTTTGAGTGATGCCCTCTCTTAGTGACATCCTTCCAGTGGTGATGTTGGGTCACATACCCCATTGGTGACCACCACAGTAATGTCTCCCACTCGTGACCTTCAGTGGCGTCTCCCATTAGTGATCTTTGGTGATCTTTCCATCTGATGACATCTCCCACTAACAACCTTTGGTGATAATTCCCTCTCATGACCTTCGGTTATATCCTACACATGAGATTTGAGATTCTCCTAACTTTCAGAGACTTCAAAAGTGACCTTTGCTGTTTCTCACTAGTGATCTTGCCCACCAATAATCCCAAGAGAGTTTCTGTGGAGAAAAATTTCAGTAATATCTACCATTGGTCATTCTTCTGCTGCTGATCTTTAATGATATCCTCAATGATCTTTATTGATACTTAGCCCCCCAACCCCATGTATACACAGGAAAATTAAGACCCAGAAAGAGGAAGGGATTTAATCAGAGGGATACTCAAGGAGTTAAGCCTGAGCCTAGACTACAATCCAATTCCCTGACTTCCAGCCTACAGTTTTTCCCATGGCACTCCCTCTCTCAATGTGGCCTTGATGACACAAAGCCAAAGAAATACCTACTACCCTGAATGTCAGGGATGCAAAGCAGTGGTGGGATATGCAAATAGCAACAGAGGCAAGCACCATGCTGACTTTTGTTGTTGGTCAGTCCTTCATTCATATCCAGCTCTTTGTGAAGTCTGTCCAAGCTTATTCTCATTGCTTCCATAACACTCTCTATCCATATCATCCCTCTGCCACCTCCTTTTCCTTTTGACTTTGATCTTTTCCAAAATCAGGGGCTTTGCCAAGGAGTTCCATTTTCTCATTATATGGTCAAAGTATTTAATTTTCAGTTTCAGTGTTTGATTTTCCAGTGAATAGCCTGAATAACATATATATTGTGTTTTTATTTTGTTAAGCATTTCCCAATTTCATTTTAAACTGATTTGGGAACACCGGAGCAAGTTTGACACCTCTGGGCTAGAAGACCAGCCTGAGCCAAATGATGAAATACAATAGGAGGAGATGTCAAGTCTTACAACCTGGGTTAAAAACCTCAACTTTGATGCTATCCACATTCAGATAAAGAAGTATGGAGTCTACTTTTTGTGGTGGCAAAGAATTGGAAAATGAGTAGATGTACATCAGTTGGGGAATGGCTGAATAAGTTAGGGTACATGAAAGTTATGGAATATTATTATTCTATAAAAATGATGAACAAATTGATTTTAGAAAGGCCTGGGAAGATTTGCATGAACTGATGCTGAGTGAAACAAGCAGAACCATGAATACATTGTACATAAGAACAGCAAAATTGTGTGATGATCAACTATGAAAAACTTGGTTCTTCTCAGTGGTTCAGTGATCCAAGGCAATCCCAATAAACTTTGGATAGAAAACACATCTGCATCCAGAAAAAGATCTATGGAAATTGAATGAAAATCAACACATGCTATGTTCACTTTTTTTTTCTCATGGTTTTTCCCATTTCTTCTGATTTTTCTCTCCCAACATGATCCATAAAGAAATGTGTATTAAAAAAGTTAATATACACATAAAAAATAAAATATATATGTGGGGAAAAAAAGAATGATGGAATCTGACTGCAGATTAAAAAAGTGTTTTTTTTCATTGTTTTTTCTTTCTTGCCGGTTTTCCTTTTTGTTCTGATTCTTTTTTCACAAGATTAATGTGGAAATAGATTTAATATGATTGTTCATGTATAACCTATATCAGATTGATTGCTATCTTATGGAAGGGGTAGGGAAGACTCTATTGTTTTTGAGGGTACCAACAGCTTCCCCAGCCATCCAGGTTCACAGGCTAGGTATAACCAACTCCTCATTGTCTTTCACCTCTCCTTATTGGATCGTTTTGTCAGTCAATAAGAATTTGCTAAATCCCTACTATGTGGCAGGCACTGTGCTAAGTGCTGGGGTTACAAAGAAGGGCAAAAGATGGCTGGCGTTCCCATCAAATAAGGAAGAAAACAATCAACATTTATTAAGCACTTACTATGTGCCAGGCACTGTGCCAGTGCTAACAAGCAGAGATATACATATATATGTATACATATATATACATATATATAGATAAGCTATATACAATTTTAATAGGAAACAATTGACAAGAAAAGGCACTAGGCTTGAGGGAGATTGAAAACGGACCCCCCCCCCAGGGGAGCCAGGAGGCAGAGAGGAGGAGGAAGGGCATTCCTGGCATGGGGAAGAGCCTGAGCTGAGCCATGGAATCCAGGAGATCAGTGTCCCTGGCTCAGAAATATATGACGTGGTGTAAGAAGAGGGGCTAGGTTATGGAGGACTTCGAATGCCAAACAGAGCCCTTTGTATTTGATCCTGGAGGCCAATGGGAGCCACACTGGGTCTGTTGAACAGGGAGATGATGCAACATGCACTGAGGAAAACCACATTAGCACAGAATGGAGGGTGGGCTTGGGGTGGCAGACCCCCAGCAGCTACTGTAGCTGTCCAGGGGAGGAGGGCCAGCCCCAGTGTCCGTGAAGGGAAGGGACGTATTCAAGAAATGTGGTAGAGCTGAGATTGCAGGCCTTGGGGATGTGGGGCTGGTGGTGAGAGTGGGGGAGACCAGGTGAGGCCTTAGGGACAAGTGGCCCTCAGGATGACACCATTGCAAGAGCCTGCAGGTGGCCCTCTCTGCCTCAGGCCTCTCCTCCCTCCAACTTATCCTCCACTCGGCCTTGGTCTTCTTAAAAGCCTGATCATGTCATTCCCCTCTTAGACAAGCTCCTGGCTCCCTGTCACCCCCAGGACCAAAGAGAGAACCTTCTCATCTCTTGCTACTCTCCTGCTTTCCAGGCCCTGCTACATGCTCTCTGACCCAGGGACTTGGGTCCCTCTCCCATTTGCCAGTGTTTTTTGGCTGTCCCTCATGCCTGGATTCTCCCTCCTCCTCTCCACCTCCTGGCTTCCTCACACTGATCATAAAGTCCTGCCTTCTATAAGCAGTCTTTCCCAGTCCTGTTAATCTTAGAGCCCCCTTCTCTTTGAGACTGCCTCTGATTTGTTTGCACATATTGTTTGCATGTTGTCCCCCCCATAAGCAGCACTCGTTTTGCCTTCTTTTGTATCCTCAGTGATCGGCACAGTACCTAGGCCCATGGTAAGCACTTAATAATCTTTGACTTGAATTGGCCCTTGATTAATCCCCTAACCTTATGGGATCCACACTTTACAAACTGGGAAACTAAGGCCTGTTTACATTGGTCTCGCTGAGATCAATGAAGTTTCCTTCCTCTGTAGTCAGGGAAGACTCCCTGGAATAAAATCATAGACCCTGGAAATTCTCTAGTCCACCTCTATCTTTTGACAAGAGGGGATCCTGTGGACCAGAGAGACAAAATCACTTGCCTAAGGTGACAGAAAATAAATTCAAACCCATGTCCTGTGACTTCAAATTTAGCTCTCTGCTCTACCAAGCAGGGACCAGGTTGGCTGGGTTCAGTGCCTGCCACATAGATGTTTAATAAAGAGTTATTGAATTGAAGATGAATTGAAGATGAGGAGGGATCTCCTTATTCCCAGGCTGCCTGTTTCTAAATGTGTCTCCTCCCAGATCTCAACATTATTGGAAGAAATCACTTTGGCTGAAAGTTCTATCAGAAGCCATCATTATCAATCATGAAATAGTAATATTGGAAGAGAATTCATAGATAATCTGGTCTACCCCATACCCCAAAAGGCACCCCCCTGTAACATACCCAACCAGCAGTCCTCTCTTCCTGAAGACCTCCGGGCAGGAGATGTTGAGTGGGGAAAGCAGTCCCTACCTCTGAGCATTTCCAAATGCTCATAAATGAGCATTTCCTGCCCTCAAAATAGAATTCGACCCCATAGGGGGAAAAGAGCAATAGGGCAGAGATGGGGACTGTAAGAGTCCATGCAAAGCAGAGAGCCCTCCTTGAGGCTTAGGGGTGAGGTGGGGTGCCTTTCTTGGTGTTCTGGAGGTTGGTAATGACTTCCAGACCAACCTTGAGTGTTCTGGAAGCAGGAAGGGCAGAGTCACCCCGAAACAGCTCCTTCTGGGGCTCAGACTACTGTCATGCTTCAGAGCCCCTCAGAGGATGGACTTAGGGTGACATATAGGAACCCCAGCAGGGATAAGGGGAGCAGGAGTGGGAAGGGAGGGAAACAGACCAGGATCAGAGAGCACCAAAGAATATCTGTCTATATCTATATTATGTATGTGTCTGTCTGTCTCTCTGCATTTCTGGGTGTGTGTATTTGTGTATGTCTTTATGTGTATATATTATATATATTACATGTATATATCTACATGTTTCTACATCTATGAGCACTTGTTAAATGTTTGTTGACTGACTGAATACATCTGTTTCTTTATACATTTCTTTGTGTTTTACCTATTTTAGCTTGTGTTTCCTCTCTGGCTTTCTCAGGACTGGAGCCTGGGTGGGAACTCGGGGATGGGGTAGTGGGGCGGTAACAGGGGTTTTGCTAGATGAACTAGGATCCCACCTTCCATACACCCTGGGGGCCTCTAGGCCAGCTGAAATCAGGCTATGGGAAGGCACACGGGAAAACCTTTCCCTCAGCCCATGTTCTGGAGATGCTCTGGCCCAGGGCCAAGGTTTCCCCTCAACTGCCAATGTGGGCTGGGGCCCAGAATGGTGGGGCCTCCTGTTCACCCCTACAACTTTGGGCTTTTCTAAGGCTCCCTAGGGCTCGCCCCATCACCCTCATTCCAAGGATGGGGAGTGGGACAGACACTATAGCTTATCTCCCTCCAGTGGCTGAGACCTCTGCAGAATCAGCAGAAGGAGGTTCCTGAGAACCCCAGTTTTAAACCACAGCTTGACCACAGCTCTTGCAGATTCAGACCTCAGGCTTGAGGACCAGTGGGAATGGGACCTTCCCAGCCAAGCTCACAGAGAGGGCTTCCCACAGCAGACCACCCTGGTGGGCCTGTCTAAGGGGCGGGCCCCCCACTGTCTTTGCCAGCAATGTTCACACTGACTTTTCCCTCTTTCCCCACAGGAGGAGTTTAACAAATCATAGAATGTCAGAACTGGAAGGGATATTTGGACACAGAACACAGAATATCAGAACTTGGAAGGCCCTTAGAACACAGAATGCTAGAGCTAGGAGGGCCTTTGGAACATAGAATGTCAAAGTTATGAGGGACCTTAGGACATAGAACTTAGACTGTCAGAGCTGGGAGGGCCCTTAGGACACAGGATGTCAGAGCTGGGAGGGCCCTTAGAACCCAGGATGTCAGGGCTGGGAGGGCCCTTAGAACCCGGGATGTCAGAACTGGGGGGGGTGTCCTTAAAATTTGGGATGTCAAAGATGGGAAGGTCCTTAGAAAATGCAGGAGCTGGGGTCACAAAGAGTCAGCCCCCATTGAAAAAAGATTGACTCTGTGGTCAGGCCAGGACTACATTCAATGGTTCTGTACTTCTGGATGCCTTGCTTCTGTCATAAGATTTCGCAGGAAGGGCTCAGGGGTCCTCTAGCCTGGGCCTCCAATTGACAAAGGAGGAAGCAGGAGCTCTGAAGGGCCACCCAGCTGGTGTCAGAATGGGGATCCCAGGTCCGTAGCCTGAGGAAGGCGTCTGGTCCAGCTCCTGAGGCCCCAGGGAGGCCAGGGCCCTGCCCAGTGTCCCACAGACAATCCCTCAGAGCCCCTTTCTTCTGGTCTGCCTTCAGCACTCTACCAGGCTAAGTGAGCTTTTAGAGTTGGGTGGAGGGTTGCAGCCTCCCCAAGGGAACAGGTCCTTCAGTCTCACCAGCCTAGGCACAGGCTTGCTCTGGGTCCGTTGGGTCCCCAGCTGCCGGGGCCCTGGGCCCAGCTTCCTATCGCTGCACATCTCCCCACCCTCCCCCAATCCCCAGGGGCCCTGTCTCCCTCCTACTCCAGGCTCTGGCCGTGGGAGCAGGCCCATCTCCTGTGCCATGGGAAGATGGATTGGGTTTTGCCAACAGTCCAGAAATCTGATACCCCCCAGAGGCCCGGGACTGTCAGGAATCGGGGCAACAACAGCACAGAAATAAAACCTGGGCCCTTCTATCTGGGAACACTCATAAATGTCCTGTCCCCCTCCACCCCCTTGCTCAGCCCCAGGGGCCAGCCCCAGCAGGGGGATGGGTCTCCATTTAGCCAGGCGCCACCACCGGCTTTGGCCCCACACTGAGTCGGGTACTCTGGGGCCCAAACAATTCCCCCCCCCAGGCCCTGGAGGGAGAAAGGAGGTATTTTTAGCCCAAGAAAGGAGATGGTTGATTTAGAATTTATTTGGGGGCTGAGAGGAAGGGAGGAAAGCTGCTAGGGTGGAGCAGGGTGCTAACTGAAAGGTCTGGGAGCTGGGAAACCAAAGCCCTTAATGGATTGTGCAAACTGGGCAAATCCTCCTCCCCCTCCGGGACCTAGCCGCTCCCTCTGTAAAATGAAGAGCTTGGCCCAATCTCCAGATACCCTCCCTGGCACTGAGGCAGGAGAAGAGCACCCCATTGGAACCTGGAAATGGGGAGATCCAAGTTGGGATCCCGGCTCAAGGCTTCGGCCACAAGACAGGGCTGCCTCCATCTACCTCACAGTCTGGGCCAGGAAACCCACCCCGTGCTTCAGAAAAATCAGCTCTCCTTCAGTCCCCCAGCTCTTTGGCAAATGTCTGGTCCTCTCTGGGCTTGCGAGGAAGCTGGCCTGAGGATGGTCTGGAAGGCCGCTCCAACTTTAAATCCTGTGCTCCTATGATTGGGGTTCTTTGCCACCAAGGCACCCCTAAGCACTTGTGTCTCTGGTTGGAGCCCACAGACCTCAGTACCCCCTCCCCAGAGCTTCAGCCTCGGGGCAGGGAGAGTGAAGGCCGGAGCAGAAGGTGAATGGGGTTGGGGATAGCCCCAAAGGGAGCCTCCAACCCACTGAACTGGCTCCAGCCCCAGGGTAACCTGGGACTCCGAAAAACAAACCAAGCAACCCAAACCACTCACTCATTGGGAGTGTTGTATGATTGCCTCCCTTCTCTGGACTTGGGCTTTCCTGAGGGAAGGAGGAGGATGAGGGCTGGTCTTGGGTCCCAGAGGATGTGGACAGTTAGTGGTAAAGGGAGAGGAACCTGATCTGAAACCGTCCCCCTTCCTCACTCTGAGGGACACTGCTCCAACCGCCCCCTTCCTTTCTGTGTCTGTTCTAAGATATTTCTCTCTTAATTATTCTGCCTTCTTATCACTCTAATGAAAACTAGCCCAGCCCCATCCCTTCCTTACCCACTCAGTGGAACTCTTACTCCTTCCGTCCCATTCCCTTATTTCGTCCATGGAAACTCTATCCCAGCCATCCCACTTCCAGGGTATGGTTAGGTAAGGGGAAATTCTTAAAGAACCGGGCCAGGAGCAGGGAAAGGGAAGGAGGGTTCAGACCAGGGTCCCTGGGGCTTTCACAGCCTGTGGGGCCGTTGGGCCCAACAGGAAGTCCTCCTTCCCCCTTGTGTCCGCCTTAAGGTCAGCTGTCTCCTCTCCCTGACCTGTATCATCCTCCCAGGCTAGAAGGAGACGGACAGAAGTATCCACTGATATTTTATAGAGATAGAGATATTGCGAGATTCACATATATAGAATATCATCTCCTGTACAAGGTCAGTTATCAATGAAGTATATACAATCAGGCCTGGAAGGCCACCGGCTCCTGGGACGCCAACCCCGTCTGTCCTCTGTCCGTCTCAGGGCCCCATGTGCCCCTCATGCCTCGCCCTGGCTGGGACCCTGACCCGGGGGGGTCCAGAGGATGGGGCGCAGGGTGTGTGGCCAGGCTTCCTGAGGAGGGTCCCCGCGGCCGGGGTTCAGAATGGCCGCTTCTTCAGCAGGGTGGGCTGGCCAGGGAGGGGGTCGGAGGGGTCAGCTTGCCCCACAGCCTGTGGGGGCCTCCCATGGGCCCCCCGCAGCCCCCCGGTGAGGTAGACAATGCGGGCCCCGGGGGCTCTCACACGCACCCGCACTCCTTGGCTGACAGTTCGCTGACCGTGTGGTAACGGTTCCGGGAGTCCAGGAAGGACACTTCTTCCTCATAGGCCAGGGGCCGGCAGCAGGGCCGCGCCCGAATTTTCTCCTTCCGCACGCGGCGCTGCTGCCGCAGGCGCCGCAGCCCGAGGTCATAGATGCGAGCCGCGGCCTCACAGGTGCCGCTGCAGTATCGGAAGAGAATGGTCTCGTCTGACACGTAGCCAAGGCCAAGTTCGCTGACGCTGACCTCCAGCTCCCGCAGGCCGCAGGGCTGGTGGCGGAGCCGGGCCCGCTTTCGCCGAGCCCCGGCCTGGCCCGGAAAGGGCAGCGCGTGCCCTCCGGAGTGCCCCGAGGGCCCGGACCGCTCCACGAGCGCAGAGATCAGCTCCTGGATCTCCCCTTCTGTGTAGCTCTCAAACAGGGCTCGGTCTGCAGGGGGAGAGAGACGGGAGACGGGGGTCAGGGGGCACGGCAGTGTGACTTTGGGGGGCCCTGGGGCAGATAAAGCAAGCCGGAGCGGCTCTTTGGGGGAGCCTGGAACCGGGAAAGGAGAGGGTGCCGGGGATGGCTGAGCAAGCGGCCCGGGAAGGTGCCGGGGTAGTATTATTATATAAAACAAGGAGGAACAGGCTGGTTTTAGAAAGGCCGGAAAGTTTGACACCAACTGATGCTGAGCGAAACACGCAGAACCGGGGGTCGCGCGGACACAGGAGGAGCCCGAATGCGCCATGAAAGCCCTGGTTCTGCTCGGCGATCCAAAGCAAGCCCCCAGACTTGGGGCACAAGCTGCCATCCGCATCCGGAAAAGAACTAAGGAGACTAACTTCTTTTCCCTTTTCTTTTTTTGATCTCTCTCAGGGTTTCCCCTTTTGCTCTGCTTTTTCTCTCCCAGCATGATTCATAAAACAAAAATAAATAAATAAATAAATACCCAACTTAAAAAAAATGCTGGAGCTGGAGCTGGGAGACCTGGGTTTGGAGGTGGCCTGGGCCGCTGAGTGGCTGTGTGACCCTGTCTCAGTTTCCTCAATTATGACATGCGAGAATAAGAGCACCTAGCTGCCAAGGTGGTTGTGCGGATTAAATGAGATTATTTGTAAAGGACTCAGCACAGTGCTTGTCACACGGTAGGTACTTAATGTGTCCTTCTTTCCCTTCTTCCTTCCTTCCATCATCCTTTTCCTTTTTCCTTTCTCCCTCTTTCCCTTCCTTCATCCTTCCCTTCTTTCCTCCCTCCTTCCATCCTCCCTCTCTTCTTTCCTTCCTCCATCCCTCCTTTCCCCTTCCATCCTTCATTCTTCCTTCCTTTTTTTCTTCCTTCCCTCTTCCCCCCACCTTCCGTCCATCATCCTTCCTTCCTCCTTCCATCCTTCTTCCTTTTTTCCTCCTTCCTCTCTTCTTTCCTTCTTATTTTCTCCCTTTTTTCCTTCCTTTCCCTCCTTCCCCCTTCCATCCCTTCCTCCCTCTCTTCTTTCCTTCCTCCATCCCTCCTTACCTTTCATCCTTCTTTCCTCCTTTCTTCCATCCTTCCTTCCTTTTTTCCCTTCATTCTTCCTTCCTTTTTTCCTTCCTTCCTCTCTTCTTTCCTTCTTTCTTCCTTTCCTTCCCTCCTTCCTTCTTTCTTTTCTTTTTTCCTTTCTCCCTCCCTCCCTTCCTCTCCCTCTCTGGATCTCATTTTTTCGAACAGTTAATAGATGTCCCAGAGAAACAGGTTTTGGTGCAATACCAGATTTGGATTTGGAAGAAGCCTTGTTGCTTATCTAGTCTTACCCCTTCTTCATTTTACAGACAAGGAAATGCTGAGGTTTGGAGAGGTCCAGACATTGGCCTGAGGTCACAGTTCTAGGATCAGAGCAGGAGCTGGAAGCTGGTCTTTTGAGTAAATGTGAGGCCTGGGTCCTTCCCAAGGTAATACATCACCTCTTGTGGGGCACAAGGGCTGTCCAACTCCACTATCTCATTTACAGAGGAGGAAATTGAGGTTTGAGGTTGGGAAGAGGATTTCCCAGCATGTCACAGGTTGGCAAAGCCCATTCGCACCCTGGCCGTCCAGCTGCAAGTCCAAGGCCTCCTTCACTCCATTGGTTCCACTGTCTTGTTGAGTCTGATCCTGATAGTGCCCTGTCTAGCCAGGACCAAGCCCAGCCAGCGGCTCCTGGCCGTGGCAGAACCAGTGGGGGTGGCCACCTCTTAGGGAGCCGTTCCTGCCAGCTCTCTGTCCCAGACACTCCTTATTTCCAGAACTTATATCCCTGTGGAATGTCCTCTGGGCCTGAAGCCCTCGCATCTGTGGGGACCCAGCTGGTTCACGGCTGACCCTCCATCAGCTGCATTTCTCCTCCCTTGCGGCCTGTTTCCAGAGAATGGGCAGCAGAACAACTGCCCCATGGCTCTGCAAGGGCGAGATTTCTGGGGCAGCTGGAAAAGGGCCAGTCAGGAGCAGCAGGGCCAGCACTCCCAGACCAGGATAATGAACCCTCCTGTTTCTCACCTATGCACACTTAATGGTCCTTGGGACCCTTAGCCAATGCCAAGTCCTGCCCCAAGGAGAGCAGGGAAGGGGCCATTTGTCCTCTCTTACGGAGAGGGCACCAAGGCCCAGAAGGGGCAGTCCCCTTCCTTCCCTGTAAGTCCAGGAGGGAGGAGGTGGGGGACAGAACAGATGAACCCTGAGATTCCCTCCGGCCCTCTCCTTCTCTGTAATGGGAAGAGTTCTAGTCCTGAAAGCTGGATTCTAGTTCTAACTGCCTGCACGACACTGGGCAAATCCTCCCCATCTCTGGGCCTCAGTTTTCCCATTTGTAAAATGGAAGAGTTGGACTAAGTGGAATCAAATTTCCTTTTCAGCACCGATGAGCCCTAAGGGAGCGATGTGATTGGTGAGACCTTAGGGAACTTAGAAGTGCAAACCCCTCATCTCCCAGACTTCCCAAGGATAGACAAGTTACTGTGACTGCAAGTTACTGCTGCTGGGTATCAGGTGGTTTCTCCATTTGTCACGAGGCTTCTGCAAGGTCCTCCCCACACAGAGGGCCACCCAGGCTTAGAGCTCCCATTCTGCCCTGCCCCAGCCTGCTTTTTCCACTCAGGGATCCCAGACAATTAGGATTTACCAGTGGAGCACAAGGGCAGGAGCTGGAACACAGCCCTGTTGGTCCTTTGTGGCTCAGGGAGGAAATCCTAGGATTAGGCAGACTCTCCTCCCGCCAGAGGCAGCACAGGCCACACCTGGATTTCAAAGGGAGGAATAGAAAAGCCAGGCGGGCCTCAGGCCTCTGCTCTGGGATGGTCTTCTTGGAGATGGGATGGGAGAGTCTCTCGGGCAGCCGGACCCTGTCAGGTGCAAGGTGGGTCAGGGAAAATCTCAGAGGAAAAGCCCACAGAGGCAGGAAGCTGTCAGCATCTGGGGATGCAAGGTGGGGGCACTTAGCCCGGACCCCTCTGGCAGGCAAGAAGCTCAGGATGCTCTCAGATGTGTGGAATAAAATGCACAGTATTGCAAAGAAAACAAGAGGGAGAGACAGAGTGAGTGAGTGAGTGTGTGTGTGTGAGAGAGAGTGTGAGAGTGAATATGTGTGTGAGAGAGAATGAGAGACTGTGTGTGAGAGTGTGTGTGAGAATGAGTGTGTGTGAGAGACAGTGTGTGTGTGTGTGAGTGAGTGTGTGTGTGTGTGTATGAGTGTGTGTGTGAGACAGTGAGTGTGTGACAGAGTGTGTGTGTGTGAGAGACAGTGTGTGTGTGAGAGAGAATGAGAGAGTGAGTGTGTGTGTGAGGGTGTGTGAGAGTGAGAGACAGTGAGTGTGTGTGAGACTGTGTGACAGTGAGTGTGTGTGTGTGAGTGAGTGTGTGTAAGAGACAGAGTGAGTGTGTGTGAGTATGTGTGTGAGAGACAGTGTGTGTGTGACTGTGTGAGAGAGAATGAGAATGTGTGAGTGTGTGTGAGAGTGTGTGTGTGTGACAGTGTGTGTGTGTGAGAGTGTGTGTGACAGAATGAGTGAGTGAGTGTGTGTGTGTGTAATGTGCATTATATACACACATACACGTGTAACACACACACATCTAAACAAACGAGTCCATGGCCCCCAGATTCCGAATGAGCCGGAAGAGCAACGGCTATGACAGCAAAGGCACCGTAAGGACAGTTCTGAGCTCTGTACGGCCACAGCCAGCCCTGATTCCAGAGGAGGAAACCCGCTGCCCAGCCCCCTCATGGCGGGGACGGGCTCGGCGGACTGAGACACGTTTTTGGACGGGGTCGGCCTTTGTTTAGAAGGGTCATTCATCTCTGCTACAAAGTTTTCTCCCTTAATTTTTCAGTGGGAGCAGGAAAAGAGGTGGGAGGGAGAGACAATAAAATTAGACAGAATGTATCATTATTTTTAAAAGGACGCCCACTCGACCGTGGAGTCTCTCTCCGTCCTTGTCCCTTTGGGGCTCTCTCTGTCTCTTCGCCTATATCTCCACTGTCACCTTTCTTTTGTCACTTTTGTCACTGAGGATCGGAGCTGGAGGGGACCCGAGTGACTGTCTAATTCACCTTTCCCTCAGGAAACGAGTCCCAGAGAGGGAAATCCAATTCAATGCAAGCATTTATTAAGTGCAAGACGCTGGAGTAATATGCACACTTAGGCAGCACTTGTGGGTTTGCAAAATGCTTCACTTCAGCCCCTCATTTGAGCCTCGGAGCCCCTCTCTCCTTGATCTCCACCTCCTTCACCCCCCTCCAGGAGGCAGGCTCTCCAGATAATATTACAGCCATTTTAAAGATAAAGAAACTGAGGCTCAAGGAGTCAGATGTCCTGCCCAGGATCAGACTGTACAGGACTGGAACGGGGCCTTCTGGACTCTAACCATTAAGCCAACCTGCCCCTCCAGAAGCTCAGACCGCGGAGTTAGGCCCGGAATCCTAGAACCGCGGGGCTCCGCTAGTGTCCTTAGATGCTTAAACTGAGGTGACAGAAGGGAATAGTCTCACCCAGAATTATATGTGACCCGCCACGTCTCACTCCCCCCCCCCCCCCCCCCTGTCTCTCTTCCCCCTTCTTCCTTCCCCTTCCCTCTGCGAGGGACTCTGGAGTTACCTGTAGCGGCGTCACTAAGCCTCCCGTGAAACCGAGGGGAGAGGAGGGATAAGGGGGACAGACTTCTGCTGGGGGCCTGGCCAGGGGGAGGAGCCCTGGCTCCTTCAGAAAGGGCCGGACTGCAATGGCTCCTCCTCTGCTCGGGGGCCATTCTGTTTGCCCCAATCTCTAGTTCCCTGGGGAAGAGGCGCGGGGAGCCCTGGCTGCGGTGTGCGTGTCCACGCCATCCGAGCGTCCCTGGAGGGGCGAGGGCGGGGGGAGGAGGGGCCCTCCAAGCGTGTCTCGTAGTGGGGCCCCCAGGGAACTGGCTGGGGCCTCTCGGGGAGGAATCCCCAGCGAGCGGCCGTGTGTGCACATGTGTGGCTGGGACAGGAGGTGGGGCCCTGGGGCTCCCCACTTTGGGCTGTGTGTGCTCGGGGCCCGGGGTGGGCGCACCCCTCAGTGGCCGGCTCCGCCGATGGCTCTGCCCTGGCTCAGGGCCGGCCTGTCCCCCCTCTCCCGTAACGCCTGCTCCCCTGGCCGGGCTGCACCCCGGAGACCGGGCCCACAGGGGCCGGCAGAAGTCGGCTCCTTCCCCAAGCTCCCTGAAGGCTCCTGTTTCCAGGGCTCCATGTGGGCTTCCACTAAGTCTCTGCCCTTGGAACGCAGACGTTCTGGATTGTTTAGTGCCCAGGACACGCTGGTTCTGGGCTCTGGGGTGTCCTGCCTGGCTCCGCCCCCCCACCCTCTGTCTGGGTAAGCAGGTGGCTCCGCTTGGCCCCAGGGTGGCGTGGGGGGGGGCAGGGGGAGAGACCCTGCAGGGCACATGATGTGCTGTCTGAATCCGGCTGGGCGGGGGCAGGGAAGCCAGAGGGACAGATGGGACGGCGGCCTGTCTCTCCCCAGGCTGGGCGGAGGCTGCCCCCCACGGTGCTCCTGGCGGGGGGACACTGCCCTCATCACCCAGATCTGCTCCTACACGTGTGGTGCCGTGAGCAGGGCCCGGACTCTGACCCTGGCTCTGCCCTGGATGCATCGGGTGGCCATGGGCACTTCTCACAGATCGGCCTGTTTCTCTGGCGTAACAGGAAAGGGATGGACGTGCCTGAGGGTCCTTCTGGCCCACTCTGTGTCCTGAGGGCCTTCCAGCTCTGGGATGTCCCTCCCAGTGCCAGCACTCCAAGTCCCGTGTTCTAAGGTCTCCTTCTGGCTCGTTCTATGTTCTAAGCTATGTTCCAGCTCTGGCCCTCTGGGATGCCCATTCTCAGGCCCTTCCAGCAGCAGCGCTCCAAGTCCTGTGTTCTAAGGTCTCCTTCTGGCCTGTTCTATGTTCTAAGCTATGTTCCAGCTCTGGCACTCTGGGATGTCCATCCTTCTGGTCCATTCTATGTTCTAAGCTATGTTCCAGCTCTGACACTCTGGGATGTCCTTCCCAGCGCCAGCGCTTTAAGCCCTGTGTTCTAAGGTCTCCTTCTGGCCCATTCTATGTTCTAAGCTATGTTCTAGCTCTGGCGCTCTGGGATGCCCATTCTCAGGCCCTTCCAGCACCAGCGCTCCAAGTCCATTGTCCTAAGGCCTTTTGTCTCAGTCTGGGAGCTCCAGGCCCGAGCTTGCCGGCAGCTTGACCTGCACACGGCCGCACACCTGGGCCAGGGGGAACAATGAGTCCCAGAGGCCGGGCCGGGCCGTCCTGGGCCCTGGGAAGGTGTCAGAGGCGGAAGATGCTGCTCCAGGGCTCTGAGTCTCTGGGAAGGGGCGCCCCGGCCCCTGCCTTGTCTCTGGGGCAGCTCTCCAAGCTCTGCCTGGGGCCCCTCCGGGCCTTGGCCCCCTGCCCACGGTGTAAAAGTTGTTCCCTGTGTAAGCCACAGCCCCAGGAAGGCTTTCTAAGCTCCTGCCTGCGGCGGGGAAGGAAGTGTGGCTGCCTGTGCGGCTCCGTCCTGTTTGTCAATTGTGAATGCAATAAAGCTTGATTGTTTTATGTGAAAGGGCAGCTCAGGGCAGTGCGGGTAAAGCAGATGGCACCGCACCCATGTACACGGGAGCACCGCTGTGGTGTCCTCGGGGAGCACGGACACCTGCGGGCACCGGCCGGGCAAGGGGGCAAGTGCACAGGGGGATGACCCACGCGTGGGCATGTGTGCTGGGACCACCCCTGCCCGGACGCACACGCCTGCCCCTGCCCCCCAGCTCTCGTTCCCGTGCTCTGCAAATACGCGTGTGTACATGCCCAGATGCTGCGTGGCAAGCGTGCACCCTTCTCGTTTGCACACAGTCCCTGGAAGCTCAGGGGCCCCCCGCAGGGCTGCTAATAGTGACCCACAGCAGGGCTGGCCCTGGGGTCTCTCAGCCAGAGACTTTGCCACTCCAGGCCCTGAGCACAAGTGGCTTCAGGTCAGCAGCATCCTCCTGAGGTGGAAAGAACCTGCAGAAAGTCAGCCCAAAGTTCTGGATTCGAATCTTGCATCCATCCCCACATGGCCTCCAACATATAACCTGGAATCGGGCGGCTGGCCAAGATTGGGGACTTTTTAACCTGGATTCCAGGGTCTTATTTTTAAAGAACATTTCACTAACTCTACTTCAATACTATTGGTTCCCCTTGTGACCCTCTGCCCAGAGAAAGCTGGCAGTGCCCAGCCTGGAGGGTGCCTGGGCCCTTCCCGCTCTCGCTCCGTGATCTCCAGGGCTAGAATGGGGGGTTGGCTCCCTGGATTGCCAAGGAGATAACCCCCTGAAGAGCTGCCAGGAGAGGCAGCGGGGCCTGGGGACTGGGGGAAGGGGCTAGTTTCCTTTCAGAGTCGCCGTGGGCTGGCAGGAACCTTGCCCAGGCCCACAGCTGCCTGTCCTCACGGGGTTAATCCCTGCACGCGGGCAGGTCACGCTCACACACACTGGCTATCCCCCATTACCTGCCCCGTTAGAACGGAGTGCTTTCCCTTTGGGCCCCACATCCCTCCCGGCACACAGCCCGTGCTTGTGCCTCTTGGCCATGTTTGTGGCCTGGATGGGCCCGCCGGCCTGTGCCCACCGGGGACTCCGGAGAGAACCTCTTCTCAGGCCTGTCTATGGGCCTACTTCTGTCTCCTCGTGGCCATTCAGCTGGACTTTTCAGCTGGAAATCTGAGGTTCTAGGAGCCTTCGTGTTCTCCTTGAGAACGTCTCTGACTATCTCTGGGAAGAGATCTGGGAGTGTGTGTGTGTGTG
>JAJPUD010023534.1:4772-19853 GCA_023553655.1 Myrmecobius fasciatus
AGAAGAAGAAGAAGAAGAGGAAGAAGAAGAAGAAGAAGAAGAAGAAGAAGAAGAAGAAGAAGAAGAAGAAGAAGAAGAAGAAGAAGAAGAAGAAGATAATGAGGAGGAGGAGGAGGAGGAAGAAGAGAAGGAGGAGGAAGAGGAGGATGAGAACAAGGAAATAACAATAGTAACATTGTCCTACTCAAACTGGCCTAATGGTAAAAAAGGCACAAAAATTCACTGAATAAAAGAATTCCTTAAACAGCAAAATGAGGCAAATGAGAAAAGAGTTACAAAATTTCACTGGATAAAATAATTCCTTAAAAATTAGTCTTGAGTAAGTGGAAGCTAGTGACTCAGTGAGACTTTAAGGAACAATAAAACAAAGTCAAAGTAATGAAAAATAAAAGAAAATGTGAAATATTACACAAGAAAAAATAATTGACCTAGAAAATAAATCAAGGAGAGGTAAACTTGGATATTTGAAAGCTATAATCAAGGAAAAAGCCTAGACATCGTGTTTCAAGAAATTATCTAATAAAGCTTTTTGATATATGAGATCTGGAGGGTAAAATAAAAACTGAAGGAACCTACCAATCACCTCTTGAAAGTTTTATCAAAATGAACACTTTCAGTAATATTATATCCAAAACCCAGAGCTTCTAAGATAAAGAGAAAATACTTCAAAACAAACCAGGAAAAAACAATAAAACTATTCAAATATTGTAGAGCCAGCATCAGGATAAGAGAGGATTTAGCAGTTTCCACATTAAAGGAAGAGAAGTTTAAAATATATTCCAGAAGGCAAAAGAATTAGAATTATAACCAAAAATAATTCACCTAGCAAAATTGAATATTATCCTTCAGGAGGGAAATGGATATTCAGTAAAATAGAATATTTTGAGAATTCTTGATGAAAATAACAGCCAAATTTAAAAAATAGATTCAGACACAAGATTCAAGAGAAGGAAGAAAAAGATAACATGAAATAGGTGTCAATAAAGATTTTGTAAGGCTTTCAAGAGAGTTAAACTGTTTACATTCTTATATAGAGTGATGTATATCCTAAGAACTTTATTAAAAGGAGTTTACTTAGGCAGAGAGCATGGATATGTCAATTAATTGGAATGATTTTTTAAAAAATAACATAATGAATGGATGAAAAAAGAGAGATGCTCTGAAAGAAGGGAAAGGAAGAGATGGAATGAAGGAAATTTTCTCACATAAAAAAAGCATTTACAATGGAGGGGAAAATCATGGTCTGGACAATAGCTGAACTTCATTCTCACCAGAATTGGTCAAAGAGGGAAGAATTTAAGTACACATGCAATTAGTTATAGAAATATAATTTACCCAATAGAGAAACAAGAGGGAATGATAAAAGAGCAAGAGATTAAGAGAGGTTAGAAACAAAATAGTCTTTTGAGAAGTCACAGAATAGAAGGAGAGAAAAAGAAGAGACAGAAAAAAATAGGATAGACCCAAATAAACAGCAATTACAATTATGAATGTGAATGGCATGAGATTACTCATAAAACTCAAACAAATTGCAGAATGAATTAGAAACCAGAATCTAATAAAATGCTGTTTATAAGACACAAACTTGAAACAGAAAACACAAATAATTAAAATAAAGAGCTCAAGCAAAATCTGTATGCTTCAGCTGAATTTTCAAAAGGCAAGAGTACAAATCCTTTCAGACAAAGCAAAAACAAAAATAAACCCAATTAAAAAGGCTGTCAGGGAAACATTTTACTAAAAAGGTATTGCAGACAATAAAGTAATGTCAAAAATTTACAGCCAAGTTTCTCTCAAAAGATCTCATTTTTCAATTACTTATTGCTTATAGAATTGAGTCAAATGTATTCAAATGAAAGCTCTCAATTGATAAATGATTAAAGAATATAAATTAGCAGTTTTCAAAAGAAGAAATCAAAGCTATCTATAGTTATATATAAATGATCTAAATATTGATTATAGGAAAAAAAAATAAAACAACTCTTAAGTACCATCCCATACATGATAATGAGTATTATACAGGTAAAAGAGTTAGGACTACAACCAAGAAGCACCTACCTAGCAAAAGTGAATACAATCATTTTTGGTGGGGAGAGAAGAATAGTTATTTAATGAAATAGAGGACTTTCAAACTAAAAGAACATTTTAAATAGCCTCCAAATACAAGACTTAAGGAAAATATGAAAAGGTAAAAAAAGAAAAAAGGGAAAAAATATATGAAATTCAACAAACTCTTTAAATTTTTACATGGCAAGATAATATTTATAATAACTTTATGTGCTATGAACAATTAGAAAAGAGTATGTGTAAACAGAGGTGTAGATATAAAAGGTCAATTCAGTGGAATGATACTTCTGTGTGTGTGTGTGTGTATGTGTAAAAGGATGAGAAAGAAAATTGCACTGGAAGAAGGGGGGGGGACAATTGAATAGGGTAAGTTGTCCCACATAAAAGAGGCATGAAAAAGCTATTATAATGGAAGGGAGTGTTGAAAGCAAAGTTTAAAACTTCTCATAAAAATTAGCTCAATGAGGGAATAACATATACACTTAGATGGATATAGAAATCTATCTTACCCTATAAGGAAATAAAAAGTGATGAGGATAATAGAAGGGGGAAGAAAGACTGAGAAAAGGGAGGGCATATGGGGGAAGGTGTTAATCAGAAGCAAAACACTTATGAGGAGGGAAAGAATGAGGGGTAAAAGAGAGAGGAATAAAGAAGCAAAAAATAGCATGGAGGGAAAAGTTATTATAATTATAAGATGGCGAATGGGATGGACTCTCTCATAAAAGGAAAACTTATAGAATGCATTAAAAACTAGAATTCTATTATATGTTAGTTACAAGAAATACACTTGAAGCAGAGAAACACACAGTAAAAATAAGGGATAGCCTATGTCTATTTTTTGACTAGGAGTCTATAATTAAAAAAAAAAGTTCCCTTGATTAAATGATATTGAAAAACTGGATCAAATGAGCTTCTGATAACACATAGAAGAAAAATATAATAGGCATAATTTAATGACTTGAGAAAAATCTCTTAAGACTTTGCTAATATTCCCTAGTGCTAAAGTGTTTCCCCTTCCCAAAAATTCTTGGGAATCCCAAATCCTTTAAAAAAAAAAGTCATTTTAATTATTCTTTTTTTTTTGGTCCTTAGTCAATAATTTCTCGCCAATTGTTTCTTCCTCTGAAAGGTCTATTGTACTTTACTTTTTCTCTCCATCTCTATAAATAAATCTTTATTAATTTGGGAAAATATTGCTGTGTATTAATAGCTTTCTGGTTGATTTCTCTGTCTCTGGTTTCTCTATTCTCAAGTACATAATGTATTCTTCCTTCTAAAATGTTTTTATCTTTTCCTCCCATGTTCAAAAATTAATAATGACACCCAATTGCAACAATTTCTTTTATTTTTTTTAACTTGATCATTTAAGAATGTGTTAATTGTATATATTCCAAACTCATCTCCTTTTTTTTGGCATATAATATCCTTAATACCACCCTCATTCTCAGCACATATTTTCACCTTTTATTTTGTTGAGATGACCAATAAAATGCATTGTTAACATTCTTTTCTTTCCTACTAAAAAGCAGGTTGGCCTTGGATCACATTCACTACCACAATCAACAGGTGTTCATTTTAGTCAAGACAAAGGAATGGGTACATGAAATATTGTGAAAGTAGATTTAATACTAATTGGCAACTGATGGATAATGGAGGGGAAAGGATAGAGAAGAACTGAGGGATAAGGAAGAGATAAAGATAGGATTTCAAGGTTGAGAATTTGTATAACTGGGTGAATACTGTAGTGTTAGTTTAAAAAGAAAAAAGAAGAGTTAAGAGAAGAATTGAAGTGTGCACAAACAATAAATGAAAGACAAAAATGATCCAAAGCCATATTTTCCAATACCAAAATGTAGTTCATTTTCTAATATACCCTATTGATTAGCAAATAGGTAATAAAAGTGATTTCCCTAGGGGAGATGATACAATTAGGAGTTATCCTGATTTTGCTGAGGTTAAATTGAGAATTGTAGACTACATAAATGAGTTCATTTCAGAGTAACTATGGGGGGGTACCATGAGGCAAAAAATGTAGTTCACATATAAGAGCTAAGAAGGAGTAGAGAACCAGATTTTCATTGGAAAAGAAAGTTGGGTGGACTGGAAGTAGTATTATAAAAGAGAAAGTACAATGTCTGGACCTGTGATTTCATTGGTATAGGAAGTTGCCAAGTGAGGAAAGAAAAACTCTTTCTGCCAATGTAGCAGGAATTTTCTCTGAAATTTATATTTTTAGAGAGCTGCCTAAAGCACTATGATATTGACTCATCAAGAATAACATGTAATTATGTAATATAATATTGTATGATCACAATATGATTCTGATATTGACTTGTCAAGAATAACACAATTACTATGAGTCAAAAACAGAACTTGAGCAAAAAATCTTACTGTATTCAAAAAGTCAGGCCAACTTTACAATTAGATAGAAACAGTAAAAAAAAAAAATAGGTGTCAACTAATCTTGAATTAGATGGATTTATTTCAGACATAATTTAATCATTTTATCTTGGGATATTGTTGACATTTACAGACAAAATACACCCGGGGAAACACCATTGAAATGCATAGAGACTTGGACTAGATGTTGGGGGGGAGCAGGAGGTAAAATCAGGCATCTAATTATGAGGGCAGTGGAGAAATAAGGGGGATTGGGACAGTAATTATGAATCAAATGCATCAGGTCTCTCCTGTATCTATGGAGTCAAAAAAGGAGAAAAGGAATCAGGCAGATTCAAAGATCAGTTCTAATGAAAGGGGAAAACCAAGGGACAAAATCAAAACTCCACTCAATCAGTTCCAAAGAGTCATATTTCTTAAACTACAATTCAAATTAATTGTATGTATTTATTTTGGTTTTCTCTGAAGGGTTTCAGGTTTAAATTATTTTTTTTCCTATTTGGAATAAGATTCTATGTTTTGGTTCCTTGCCCATTGAATTAATTCCATATTCTTCTCTTGGGCAGAAATTAAAGAGAAAAAAATGGCATAAACTTAATAATTATATAACAAAAAGCATTTCTCTAATAGTTGTATTGTAGGTTTCTCCACATTTTTAGCTGCTGCTGCTGCTATTCTTACTAGAAAGTAGGACAGCACTCTTAGGGGCTTATATTTATTTTTTTAGGTCACTGCACAAGGAATTCTGTGTGTATATAAGAAGTCATTAAAGTGCTTTTCAATTTTGGGGTGTATTTTTGCTTCATTAATTTTCAAATAACCAAAATTATTCGTTGAATATGTATGTTAATGGACATGACACTTATTAACTTAAAATAAATTCCTTAAGTGCAAATTGTTTTGTTTTCTATTTATACCTTCTCTCTGTGATCTCATCACTTCTCATGTCTTTATCATGTCTATAACAATAACTCCCAAACCAATGTATTCAATCTTTTAAGTCATTCTATTGAGAATGTATCCCTAGATGCCTGCTGGACATTTTCACTTGCACGTCCCATGCTCATTCATATCTCATTTCTAAAATGAACATCATTTTTGAACCCTAAATCTATTCTTCCTCAAAATTTCTTTGTTTCTCTTAAGGATACTATCAATATCTTATTAGTCACTTAAACTTACAGCATCAGCGTTATCTTCAGCTTTTCCTTTTCTGTCACTTTCCTTATATCCTATCAGCTACCTATTATTTTTTATTAATTCTAACTCTACATCATTCTTTCTATTCATCCCTTCTTGATAAATGAGGCAGAATGAATGAGAAAAAGCATTTATATTTTTCCAATTATCTGCCACAGAGTCATAGGCACTATGATGATAATAAGCACATTACAAATATTATTCCATTTGATCCTCACAACAACTTAATTCAAGCCTCATTACTTCTCACTTGAACTACTGCAATAACTTCTTAATTAGTCTTTCTTCCTGCTTCTAATCACTCCTGTCACTCATCTCACATCCATACAGCTACCAAAATAATGTTTCTGAAGCACAGGTCAGACTGTTTTGATCCCAAACTTGAAAACATACATTGTTCACCTTGATTCATCAAGAATAAATTGCAGTTTTTTCCACTTGACTTTTAAGCCTTTAATAATCTGGGTACAATCAACTTTTCCAAACGTATTGTATATTATTTCCTATAATACAAACTTCTTATCCTAACTCAGGATTCTATCTCCAGCCTTCATCCTTTCACTCAACCTTTTGCTCCCACTGTCTAGTAATAGATTTCTTCTTCATTTCTACTTCTTAATGTGCTTATGTGTCTTCAAGATTCAGGTCACAATTGAAGGGAACTTTTAAAGGAAGTCCTTCTTGATCACCTCAGGAGTTCATGCTCTTGTCTACCACAAATTATTATTTAGTAAACAATTTACAAGATGAATTGTCTAATCCCTGTCCATTCAGAAAAGAACTATTTGTTTCTTTTGGTCTTATTTCTTTAATGCCTACACATTTACACAGAGAATGTGTTTAATAAATGCTTGTAATTTTAATTTAATTTTGGTTTGCTTTATAACACAGTTTGCTTTATTAAAGAAATACAGGGGCAGCTAAGTGGCATAGTGGATAGAGCACCAGTCCTGAAATCAGGAGGACCTGAGTCCAAATCTGGTCTCAGACACTTAGCTGTGAGAACCTAGGCAAGTTATTTAATCCAATTGCCTCAGCCAAAAAAAAAAAAAAGAAAGAAAGAAAGAAAGTAAGTAAGAAAAGAAAAGAAAAAAGAAAAAAGAAAGAAAAGAAAAGAAAAATACAGCAGGTACCTATTTTCTTGTCTATGGGACTGTTAAGTAGATATTTCAAGTAAAGTAACAGACATGAAATGGAAAAATGTAAACTATTTGAAAGATTTAAATTGGGGTCCTTTTGCCATCCATGATTACCCTTTACTACCACTTTCAAAATATGTATAAAGAGGAATAGCTTGAGGTTGACAGACTCACTCTTTGGATATTTAAAATACTTCATTTGTATAAAAATGTAAATGTATTCTATACTTCAGTGTAACATTTTAGAGACTTCTGTACCCAGAACAGCATGAATTTTATAATTATAATAAAAGCAGGAAATAGAATTGATGTTCACAACAAATGTTCTTTGCTCTGATTTTATTCTACATATTTATAAAACTTTAATCACTAATGGGCAATATCTTGCAAAAGAATTCCTTTTGTTTTTTAGAATTGTGAGTGGTATTGAGGATTACCCTTTAAGACAGAGTATATTCTCATTTCATAGTCCTGGTATTACACTGAAAAAAAGATAAGATAACCTGAAGCCTTTATCTCAAAAAGTCCTTTTTCCTTTTGCTTTGCTCATAAGAAGCCATGCTGAATGTCAAGCAAATTGAGAATTCATAGAAAAGTAGAAGTTTAGAATGCATTCATTCCCAAAGTCACAAAATATAAGGTTAGAACATTGATTAGGGTTCAACAGAATTCCCAGGCAGTATAAAAACTCTTCTTAATATAATCTGATTTCAATGGCAAAATAATCACTAAACACTAAAGAATGGAAAATACTGGGATTGCTTCTATCTCTTAAAAAAATAAGGATCGTTTGCATTACAAGTTTTGATGAATATATGTGTATGTGTATATATATATATATACTTATATAGTATGTGAGTATATATATACTCACATACTATGTATGTGTTTTTGTGTGTATGTGTGTGTGTGCGCGCGCACGCGTGCTTTGGTGTCTCATTCAGTCATTTCCAAATTTTTGTAACCCAATTTGAGGAATTCTTAGGAAAGATACTGGAGCAGTTAATCATTTCTTTCTCCAATTCACTTTATACATGAGAAAACTGAGGCAAACAAGACTGTGATATCTAAAGAGTTAGAAAATATCTGAAGTCATATTTGAACTTAGGTTTTTCTTACTTCTCTCTCTCTGTGTCCGTACACACACACACACACACACACACACACACACACACACACACAGAGTGTATATAATCACTTTATATATACACACACACATTTATAGGCATATATAATCATATATATCATACATATATGTTTGTATGTACATATGTGTAAATATATATACACACACAGAGAGAGAAAAAGAGAAAGATTGATTTGAATAGAGATATGTCTATTTCAATTACTTTCTTAATTAGCACTTCTTCCTCAAGTAAAGTGAGAATTCCCTGGGAACCCAATGACAGTAACAAAACCACTTCCATAAGGTAAATAAACCAACATATTTAAATTCTTTAGGTATCAGCAGCTAGATGACTGAGTAAATAGAGCACCAGGGCTGAAGTTAAGATTTGAGTTCAAATCTACCTTCAAACCTTAATAGCAGAGTGAACCTGGTAAATCACTTAACCCTTTTTACCTCAATTTTTTCATCTGTAAAATGACCTGGAGAAGGAAATGGCAAGCCACTCCATTATATTTGCCAAGAAAAATCCCAAATGGTGTCATGAAGAGTCAGACATGACTAAAACAACTGAATGATAACAACAATGCATTTCAAATGCCTTAAAAGTATGTTCTGGGAGGGATGGAATTGATGGAGGAGAGCAGTAGCAAATGTGTTTCACTAAGAAAGAAGACCTTGTTATTTATACTAGATCAAAGGTTTGTAACTTTTTTTTCTTATGTTATGCTTGGCATCTAGTGAAACATATCAAAGCATTTTTAAAAGAATAAAATAAAATATATAACATTACAAAGGAAACCAAATACTTAAGATAGTAATGAAAATATTTTTAAAAAACAAAGCAGTTCAGGGATCCCAGGCTAAAAACTCTTGGTCTAGATAGAGACTAAGTCAAAATTAAACTCATAGGTATAGAAACCTTAAAAACAGGATTCTTTCACAGCTTTCTAAGATTCTATAGCAGTTATGTCCCAAAATTTTGCTAAATTTAACTGATTAACTTGTTGACCATTACTTACTTAGCTTCTATGGTGAGAGGGACAAAAAAAATGCCTTATGTCTTTCCCCAATGGCTAAAAAATGTTATTTTATAATTTTTTTAAAATGACTATATGCCTAGAAAAGTAACTTTAATCTTTTCTCCTTTAGAGATGAATATTTTTATTTTACTCTGTCTCAAGGGCCACATGTAGATCGTTTTTTATAAAATACATTTATAGAATAGGATTTGGTAGTACAAGGGACTTTGAAGATCACAGAATCCAAAACTCAGATCAGATAAGTGAGATACAGAATAGTTAACCACATATTAATCTTAGACTCAGGATCTGAACTCACATCTTAAAAGAGGAACAATGAGGTGTTAAGATCTTAAATGAAGGGCAAACATGGCTACATTGAAAAGTCCTTTGAGCAAAACTTATGGAATTAAAGGACAGCTATTTAATGTCCAGTTTCAATTTAAAAGTTTTTTCTCAAAGGTAAAGTGAGTGGAGGGGAAAGACCTTTAGTAGAGAGAGAGAAATCATCGAACATCACTTTATTCTCAGAATAGATAGAATGTTTCTCCACTTGCCATTACCTTTTAAAAACATAATTATTTTATTAAATAATTAATACCAGCTGCATCCCTTTAATATATTATATTATATTCTACCTATTTCAAAATGGTCTATGCTTTCATACACTAAAGGAAGTATTAATTCATGAATCAGAAAACAAATCAAAATAAAAAACTAATGGCTAGCTTTCTGATTTTGAAGCACCCCAATTTAGCTGGGCTTATTCTTGAGCAAAAGATATTCATTACATTGTTGGATCTGTAGCTGAAACATTTCCAACTTGGCAGTATCTTCTAGGGCTTGTTCTCCATTGTCAGTCTTTGAGAAGACATTTCATTAATAGAGAAAGTTCTAGAGTACTATTTTATTAGCCAATGGTCCAAATATTTATTGTTATTATCTATGTATTTTTCTTTCTTTTTTTCCTTGAGGATGATCTTTTATTTATAATTATAAGGATATAATTTTTACTCGTGGCATATAGTTTAGAAAATTTTTTATTTCAAATATACTTTGTATGCATATGTGTATATGTGTGTACAAGTACATTATGAAGTGTTATTTTTAAAAATCTATTAGTATATTGATAATATGCAACTCACCATTTATGATTGTTTTCAGCAGACAATTACTTCCTGTTTACTTGTGGTGATGCAGCTATGAGATAATTCTGTCTCATTTGGGTACTATACTAGAAGTTTTTATTTCATTTGGTAAAAAGTCCAGTATTATTAATGTTGTGCAAGCATTTATTTTTATGGAACCTCAAATAAAACTGTGAGTATATTGACTACATTCCAATTATTTAACTGTCAAACATTTGTTATGGAAAGTTGTATCAGAGTATTTCTTCTTTTTTGTTTCTTTTGAATTCCTCTCTTTGAGTTGCAGTTTGTGTTTAAAGTTCCCTTGATCCAGATAAGGTACACCATTTTGTAATCTTTAAAAGCATAACTAAAAGATTATGGTTTTAACTTATTGTTCTAATGTTTGATCTTTTATTAGTTTGTTTGTTTCTATAGTCATTTCTACACATAGCATATAGGATCTCTGTGATTTCAGATAAAGTAGAATTTTAAAAATTACTGTTGCTATAAATATATCTGGTCTTTTAACTAAGACACTAGTAATAGAATTAAAAAGTTAAGGGTTAGATGACTAAAGTTATTGAGGCATTGACACCAGTGAATAAGGAGATGTCGCCAATATGTCATACTCTATAATCCAACTTAGGGAAAGAAAATATTGCATGAATTGGTCACCAAGATTGTGACAGATCTGCATTGTATTATGCCACCTCCATCACATTGTTTTTTTGATCTAAAATTCTGACACTTTCTTCCCATTCTTTCCCTCTTTCCAGAGGGGAGTTAAATGTCCCTCTGTGTTTATTATTCACTTCTATTCAATGATATTGACTATTAATGGAGAATCTATGACATTGGGAACTATAATTGTTTCTTAAATCACTTTTAACCCTTGAAAATGTGATTAGACAGATCAATCTAGGTATATAGGAAATGAGGTGATGTCTTAAAAGGTCTTCAATCTATGTGAACAGAAAGAATAAATAGATCATGTCTGTCACAGAAATACGGAAATGATAAGCTACTCTAATTACATAGACATACTAGATTTCTCTGCCTAAAGAACAGCAGTAGTAATTTCTTGATTTTCTTTATGATAACTACATCCATCAAAAGGTAAATGAATCAATAAGAAACACATATTTTTATTAGGTCCTCACCCATAAGGAGAAATACAGATTTTGGGAGGAATTGATGGGATTCTTGTGTGAAAATAGATATTTTTGTCTTAGAATTTGTGATACATAAGGAATGTAAAACCAGGTATCATATGACTTGTACCCACATTTTAGCAAAACAGCTTTCAAAACATAATGGATAAGTAGTTTTTCAGGTTTTCAAAAGACATAAAGAAAGATTATTATGATGAAGAAAAAAAGAGAAATTGTATCCAAAGAGCTTGATATGAAGAATTAGAGAATTTACTAACCAACTTAGAAACTTAAAAAACCTATGACAGCTAGCATTTATATGGTACTTCAAGGTTTGAAAATTATTATTTCATTTTTCCTCATTACAACTTATCTTTATAAGAGCTACTATTTTCCCAGAAATTAGTAGGATAAGTAATACTGTCCTTTTCTATTATTCATGTGATTAATATTTGGTCTTCTAAAAATAGACAATATTTTCTGTTTCATACCCACACTATAAACAAGAAGTTCTCATTATGGCAAGCTTACCTCAAACTGGAAAGTTATCTACTAAGCTAGTGTTCATTCCTAATAAAAAATGGATTGAGAAAAAGAATACAAAAATCCTAGACTCATGAAAGAAAGATGACAGGAAAGCTTCTAGGACCTATTCTACTGATAGGAATATAGATCTGAAGATTAAAAAAAAAAATAACTTTTATTCAACATGGATGAACTAGACTTATCATTGGACTTCTCCCAATGATTTTCCACAAAACCATGCTCTTAAGTAATTTAATCTTCTAGAAAGTCATAGTAGAAGGATGATCCATTAGTCTGAGTAAGAGAATCTCTGCTACATTGTTGTGATCAGAAGGGATACTTTCCCTGGTAGGAATTTTGGAAAAGACACTGTCCTTAGAAGTAGTTTTTTGAGCTAGTCATTTGTCAATGCCATGTGCTACCATATCTTCTCATCCATAGTCTAATCTCCTCAATGCTACATTATGTTAATGTAGCTTCCTTCTCTTCACCCAAACACATTTTGGATGGCTGTTCTGATCTCCAATTTAGAATTTCAACCTAAACTTTTTGATTTATTTACCTTGGTAACTTATTTGGCTTGACTCTGGAATAATTGACTGTGTTTGCACTTGAACCAGTACTTCCCCATCCCACCTAGTATATTCATTGTTTTTCTGAGGTAATTGGAATTAAGTGACTTGCCTAGGGTTAACCAACTAGTATGTGTTAAGTATCTCAGGTCTCATTTGAATTCAGATCTTCCTGACTTCATGGCCAGTGTGCTCTCTACTGCCACTCAGTCAGTATATTCTTTCCCTTTAAGCCTATTAATTGCCCCTAAATAGTCTACATAATCTATAGTATGACTACAGAATGTACAGTTTATCTTAAGTGAATTAGAGGTACTCCATAGAATATTATTTCAGAATCTTGAAAATTGATTATTAAATGTATTACTCTTTAGAGTATTATATGCTATCTGTGTAAACTCAGATACTAGTTGTTATGCTAGAAAACAATACTCCTTCATTAAACATAATGAAGGATGATTTCTTAAATTAAATTAAACAATAATAAGTGTAATAGTAAATAGTATCCTTATTACATTGACTTAGATCCAAAAGCATTCTATGAGTGTATACATATATACACACATACATATGCATATTGGAATATATATATATGTAATGTGTGTAGGTGTGTGTGTATAATATTTTAGCTGGTCAAGTTTAATTTTCCTATGGTTTTGTTAGAATATCCCCTATAGCTTTTAAGTGAGATATAGGTTTCATAAAATATATAATTAAAACTCAATTCTTGAACTTCAGAAGAATAAAATAAAAACATTAGCATGAATTTAGTATGTTTCATAAACTTAGTCAAATGTGCATTAACAAAAGTGTTCTTCAATTTCTACGTATTGTGTTGACTTGGTACTATCTCAAAATATTATCACTATCTTTCTCCAAGGTTACTTCCACATTTGAAATAACTGTCATCATCCTCTTCCCCACCTGGACTTATTTCTTTATTCTCAAGAGGAGTCCCTCTAGCAATCATTCATTCCACAATATTTGTCCCATTTTACAGTCTGTATGATCCTCCAAATCTCAAATCACAGAGTGATTGGGGTTTGGAAATGCTGAAAGGAGTAGGGAGAAAAAAGAACAAAGGTCAGAGCAAGTTGCAGTAATGTGTGGATTTATGATTCTATCTATAAGAATACCATATGTGGGTAGCTTTATGTGAGAATAGGTCTACAGAGTCAGAGGAAATTTAATAAGAATAAAAAGACTCAGCAAGCCTTTTAGTCAGAATAGCTCATTTAATGGCCAAAGTGTACAGCTAGAATCCAGAAAACTATTTCAATATACAAACTTCCCTTAAAATTCCTCATAACTAAAGTAGAAAACAATATTTTGTATCAGCATACCTCTTTATTATTATAATTTTATGAATTATATATTTTAAAAAATATTTTTCATTGGGGAAATGAAAATTAGAGAAAACTCTATTTTCTTAAATACCTACCCACCTATCCATGTGTAATTAAGGTTGAGTTAAATTACTTTTAATATGTCACAGTCAATATAGCAAATCTATCTTGTCTAATATTGTGAATAGCTACAACTAAATTAGCTATTTAATGAATGAAAATCAATACATTAAATCATCCAACTATCCAAATTCTCTGTTTTCTAATCAGGTAATTTTTTTGTTGTTTCTTTTGTTGCTTCATTTTATATTTTATATCTAATAAATCATGCCAAAATTTATTTTATGAATTCATTAATCTAACTGTTATAAGCATGTTTATTAGTGAATTACTCACTAGTGGTATGATAGGTCCCAATATTAAATACTTTAACTTTTTATTCATAGACAATAGAATGACAGATTTTAGAGCTGGGAGTAATATCAAGGACTATAAGTCAAAAAATCTCATTTTACTAACAAGGAAACTGAGACATGGAGAAATAAAGAGGATAACAAAGCTAAGACATATCTGAGGTAGGATATGGAATAGTTTTCCTATCTCTAACTGCAATGGCCCATCTACAACTTCATACTGCTTCTCATGGACCAAGAATTTCCATTTTTAATCAATATATGCAAAAGGAATAAGATATTTACAATACATTAAAACAATATCTAACTTTGAAATGTTAGTGAAGGATGCTATTTTTCCAAAGCACTAAAATAAATTGAAGAGGGGGGATATACTCACTCATTCTCTGTTTTGAGACTGAATCTTCCATAGAAAGAATTATTTTTTAAAAGGAAAATAAATAATAAACTTCCACTCATGTGCTTGCAAATCTAGAAGCTCCATTATTTATCATTAATTAGACAATGCTTTATTTTCTCAAATTGTTCTCATATCACCACATTATTTCTATGCAATAAAAAGTGGTTACAAGGCAGAAATATTAAAATTTTGCCACGGATAGATTAAACACTTCTTTTAATTGACCTATTATATGCAAGGCATTGTGCTAATCTCTTTACAAATATCATCTCATTTAATCTTCATAACAACCCTGGGAGATAGGTGTCATTTTCATGCCTTTTTACAGATGAGGAACCTAAAGCAAAGAAGTTTAAGTGACACGCCCAGATTCACTTTGCTAGGGAGTGTGTGAGGGCAGACTTTAATTCAAGTCTTCACTACAGGCAAAATGTTTGATCCACTGCACCACCTAGCTTTCCCCAGGAAGTAAATAAACTGATAAGGTCCAGAAACTGTAGTTAGATCTTGAAAATGATTTTGACCATTGTTACAAAATGCTTTGAATCTATTTTCTCTAGGGAAGTTTTTGACATTATACATATCAA